>VUQS01055027.1:0-16473 GCA_015108495.1 Heterochromis multidens | reverse complement strand
CCCCAGTTCAGCAGTCCAAAAAAAAAAAAAAAAAATCATCCCACCAACAATCACAGCGCTTTAATCATCAACAATGAAAAAGGATTTAAGTGGAATTTGAACACTTTTGGAAACTAAAGAAAGAAAGAACTTTTAAAAAATCAAAGGAAATGCAGGCCATCACAGAAGACCATACAAATAAACTTTATCCTTTACAGGTCCAAATCTGTGTCACACACAAACATGTCCCACATGTAGTCTGTAGGGATCTGGTCACCCTGTCAGGAAGGTCATGTGATTGGTTTGGTTCGTCTCTTTGGATGGATTTGTGTGAACATTTTACCTGAGGTGGAGTTTGTTCCAGCTTAGCAGTGATTTTAGAGGTGATCTTGATGTGGATAGAGGAGTTTTAAGAAGGATTCTTTCCCCATTGCAGACATCTGGCATCACCCAAATGAGAAAAATTAAGAGGTACAATTTTGATGTTCTCATAAAAATATCTCACACTAATCTGGATCCAGAGATCATTCTGGTTTCACCGGCTTAGTTCATGCGTGGAGTGGATATATTCTCACATTGCTCTAATTTCTTTATTTGTTCTGAATTTTGTCTGTTTTGGCCCTCCATACAAACATTTTCCTGACATCACATTTTCTCCCCGCTGCAGTGGCTCTGAGCCTCACAGCTTCAAACCAGAAAGTGCATGGACACCATCCAGTATTTCAGCGTTGTTCATGTAAAGTTTGAGGGTGTAATATAATTAGTCTTTTCTTATTTGCATGACCTATTCCGTATGGCAGGGTATTAGGGCCACTCTAAGAAATAAAAACATAATACAGAGTGAGTTATAAATGAAATATACTTTATCCCTGAATTTGGGGAATTCCTTTGTTTCAGCGGTTAACAAACATATAACATAAGAGCTTACCATCTAATATTAAACTAGCAAAATTAACAAAAAGAAAGAAATGAAAAATTTGTGATGAACACACGTTTGTACACATGGTTCAACAAAAGCAGGTCTTCCATTTATCTTTAAACACATCATGCACAGTTCCCAAAAAGCTGAATCTGTTCATCTGGACGTAGCGTTTTTTTAGTGGGACAAAATGTTTCTCCCACTAAAAAACGCTACGTCCAGATGAACAGATTCAGCTTTTTGGGATTCTTCTACCTGGATTATTGAGCATGCATCAAGAGATCATGCACAGTTATTCTAAAGCATTATGTTAACAAACTATAATTTCAGTGGTCAGCAGAGAACAAACCTCACTCGTACCTGGAGAACAGAAGCTGCCCTTTGTTTTTATTTCAAACTTCATGTTCTTCATGTTTCCAGAGAAGCTGAGCAGAGCTCGGAGCTGGTTTCCACTCTGCTGCACATCCACACTGGGAGCTGCCCAGTATGAACACACACTGTGGCACTGTGTGGCTTTAATATAGCCGTCCACCTCCATCCATGATATTATGATGTTATAGCAGATATTTCAAATTATAGCTGAGTAAGAGGAGAATCTGAGTACTAATCTTTTAAAGCAGTTATGTGTAATATTTTATTATATGGATATCATATTAATAAATAATATAAAACCTATAATTATTTATTTATACTGTATAAATATTATAAGTTGTTTTAAACAATATAAATAAATAAATAGTATTTACATTTCTTTATTTCGATGATTCATTAGGAAAGTTTAAAGCATTATGAAATGATAAATTGTTTTTTTCAGTATATATTTCTGAGTTTTTACTTTTACAACCTGCAAAAGATTCATTTTAAAATCTGCTGAAATAAAACAAAAACCCCACAAACAGAGTTTAAATGAACAAACACAAACACATAAAGAGCATCAGGACCTTTCAGGGATTCACCACAACACAGCGGCAGTGACACCGGGCTCCGGACAGTTTAAATCCCAAACCTTATAAACTGGTCTGATTTTGGATGTACATCCATGTACAGTATGCTAATGGCACCAAATCAAACAGCACTCGATACCAGCCTGTAACACTCTGGGAACTCTGGGTCCATCTCCAGCTTCAAACTGGAGAGTTTTCCCATTTCTGATAATTCATTAAACCAGCACCTTTGCAGCCTGTGACATGACCGGAGAAAATGAGCTAGAGTACAGAGTTTGGTCTTTCATATCAAACACATCGTGGTTGAAATTTATGTTTACAGTTGTGAGATATACAGTATGTGTATAATTTTAAACTGTGTCTGGTATGCCTGCAAACAGAAATCAATGACCGATCACTATCATTGATTGTGACGCAGAGGCCCTGTTCCCATTCATCTCCGAGCCTTTGTAGACTTCCATTCTTATTAATTATGGAATAATTTCACCGTCTCAGCATCATAAATTCAGCTGTCGAGGAACGTAAAGAGGTATTTGACTTAAACACAGTTTGGAGATGATTGTATGTCATCGGTCATCTTTCTATTTGGACCCCACTGCACTTCAGAGGGAGAAGTTCAACTTTTGTGCATTTCCAGCTGGTGTTGTCAGCTAAATGTGGAAATTCAACAAAACACTAAGTGCTTAGAAAATATTATTAAATTCATCTATTTTGTACAAGGTAGTTATATTAGTGTCCACAGACCCCCATAAATGTACATTAACATGAATGAATCTAATGTTTTTGGCCACTTTATACAATTTAAGATTAAAACACGTCAGTGAAACTAACATATAGACAGATACATTTATTTGTCCCTGTGGGGAAATTTGCTTGCAGCAGAAGTCACCTGACATCCATACACGCCACATAAAAACATAAGCACACAATATGCAGACACTTTCGCTCTCCTTGCATCTTAGGGATGGTTTTGGCCACACAAATTTGGCAACCTGTGTGTTGCTCATGTTCAGAAATTTGATGGCTTGAGGAATAAAAGATAATTTGGACCTGTTCTTTGTAAACAAAGGGGGACATTAGCGCTGTGCCGATGGAACACTTTAAAGGAGGAGGCAAGTGGATGCCTCACATCACTCACAATATTATTTATTATTTACTCCATACAAGGTCCCTATGATAATGGCTATATAAACATTTCAAATATATGAAGAAAAGCCTGATCATTTATTTCATATAACATATTACAGATATATGCACTTAACTTTTAGATAAAACATATATATAAAAGATTTCACTAATAAAATTTATCCACAATAATTACTTAATTTTTGATAACTTACACACATTTTGCTTTTATTTGTTCTGAACTTTAACTTAAGGAACTATTCAAAAGTAAAAATACTCGATTACTAAAAGTAAAGTTCTGGGACTCAAACTGTTAAAGCAAAAGTACTATCAGCAAAATGTACTTAACTACATTTCTAAATTACATCTTTATGTACATTTATGTACTAATTATGCAGCAAAAAGGCCTTTTTTAAAAAACGAGCCGTCATGTATGGAAATACAAATTGTTTGGTTTTTATATCGATTTTGTGCACTTTTCCAACTTTTTAAAAATATTTTAAAGGAATGTTACGCTGTTAATAATAATATTACTGATGAAGTAAAATTTAAATGGTAATTATTTAGTAATTAATAAATGTATAGTCTAACCCGGCAATAAAATCCGACTTTCAGGACGTTTTTTTCTTGCATGTTTCTGTTATTTATGCATTAATGGCATGGACAGAATAACAGAAACCCCAGTCAACTCAACAAATAAATAACTTCATGAATTTTCTGTCTACTCTTTTGCAGCGTATATTGTAAAGACAAAACAAATGTAATCTTAACTAAGCATTATTATTTTGAAGCATTTTTGGACAGTTATACATCTTTTCTATCTTTCCTTGTTTTTCAAACTACTCCCATGAGCTCAAACTGCCTCTCAAATGTCAAACAACTTCTTACTACGACTATGAAGTTGATTATTTTTATGCTTTGAAGATCAAGTTTAAAATATTAAAGCACAGTGTGTTGGTATCACGAAAGGTCACATAATCCCTTTCTATGACAGTTACAAGGAAAACTGATTATATAACTGTAATAAATGTATAATTTAATGAAGGAAAGTTGCACAAAAAGTGGCAGGGAGTACCTAATAAACTGGCAACTGATTGCATTTCATATTAAGAGACCCCCGCAGATATTTGCAGTGTGTTCGTCACTCTGCTGCTTGTTTCTTTGAGTGATAATCTAACTGTTCACATAAGAGTTTTGTGGTTTTGTGTAAAATGTGTTTTGTTTTTTTTCCATCTTCACCCGCTCCTATAAAACTCTGAAATGTGCAGATTAATCCTGACCTTACAGACGTAATCCAGGACATAAACAACATCCAATTCTTCCTCAGGGTCACTGAAAGCAGCAGAGGTCTGCCTCTGCAAACAAGATTTACACCTAAACGAGAAAGGTGTGTGTGTGTGTGTGTGTGTGTGTGTGTGTGTGTGTGTGTGTGTGTGCGCGTGCGGACAGTAAAGGGATCACTGATTTGAAAATTCAATAACTGTTTCTCCTGTTAATCTTTCACCTCCCAGTTCAGGTTAAAATAATAACATGAAACAATATTTAGAGATTGCAGCGTGTCTGTAATCTCATTACAGCAAAGTCTGAAAACCAAACCTGCACTCACATGTGTTTTGTCTGTTGCTGAACGACCTCAGCTTGGTTTTAATCCCATGAAACTTCCTGTTATTTCCATTTTATGATCCAGTTTCTCAGATTTAAGGTCACATCTCAAACAACAACCACCACCACATCACAGCTCTTCTGGTTTTATTTGCTCTCCACCTCCACGTTTTAGACTCCAGCAAACACACAGGCAGAAAAAGCCTCAGACCATCAGGTGGTCCAGTAGGGACTCTACTGCCCCCTCATGGACCCCCGACTGAACAGTTCCCACAGCTGCTTGTTCACATGCAGACCAGTATGCAGACCGATTGCGTCCTGTGCTGTTTAGTCTGTATATTAGCCATCTATAATAAAATTTGACCACCTACTGTAACTTAACAGATGTACGCTGATGATACGATCAAATATCCACACGCTACACCAAAGAGGAGGCTACAGAAGAACTGTCAGCCACAATGGTCAGGATATCCAATTCATGTTCACGCCTCAGTGTCAGTAAAACACTGAAACGAGATCCAGATGTGTTATAGTGGCAGGAAGTTTGGCTGATTTTAGACATATTAGGAAGACTTTCACTTAAACACTAGATCACAAATATGACGTTTCATCATTCAGATGCTTCTGGCTCTTATCTGTGCATAGATTCTTCTCTACAAACAGCATCAACCTGCAGGGACAGCAGATAACAAAGAGTCTGTGTAGCTAAATTATACAGACTTTGAAACCCTCCCACCTCAAAGACTGAAACAACAGCTCCAAAGTGTTCAAACCTCAGCAGTCAGACCATCAACCTGCAGCATCAGTTTTAAAATGCATTAGAAAAGAACAAACCTGGCAGTGCAGTGATCGGGTGTCCCCATAGCATTTTTAGCTCTTGTTCCCCACATTTTGATGGTGTCTAGTATTTAAAAGTCAACACTTCTTCTGGCTTGTGCTGCTTACACTACGCTCAGAGCGGCACCAGAGCGGCCTCCTTCAGACGCTCTAAACCAGGGATGATGCGCCCTAGTTATCGTCTGGAGCAGTGATGGAGCAACAATAAAGAATGAAAAACTATAGGGGAGG
This sequence comes from Heterochromis multidens, assembly GCA_015108495.1. Taxonomy (NCBI): domain Eukaryota; kingdom Metazoa; phylum Chordata; class Actinopteri; order Cichliformes; family Cichlidae; genus Heterochromis; species Heterochromis multidens. The sequence continues at coordinate 10,836 of VUQS01055027.1, read as the reverse complement.
GAAGCCAGCAGGAGGTCATTCATTGCCTTTAGTATTATTATTATTATTATTATTATTATTATTATTCAATATTGCAGCGTGAGAATGATGACATTAAGCAAACAGGAGTTTATTGTGTCGAAAAGCTCTGTGGATGCATCTATTCTGATACTCAAATATGATTATCTGACAGACCTGTAACCTGCAGTTTGTGTTTAAAAGGTAAAAGTCACATTTTCACCTGCCAGACTGAGCGTAGGGTGAACAGGTGAACAGAGGTGTATTATCCAGTCCAGCCTAGAGTATAAACTGTATAAACTGTTTCCATATCCCAGTGCATTATTCAGACTTTCCTTTCCTATCCTTAATTCCTTTGGGTGCATATCTGTGTTCAGCAGTGTATGCTTTAATATTCCGTTAATCGATAATTCATTAAATTTGTCTATATTAACGGCTCCTGTGGTTGTGTCTTTGTTTTTTTTACGTGAAGCAAGTTTAAGTGTAATAAAATGTGCTATAACAATAACATTTCCATTTCAGTTCACTCCTTTTTTAAAATATATTTGTTCTTTTTAATGTTTAATACATTAATTATTGCTCCTGCTTTATAAATAAAATATCAGTTGTATTATTTTTGCTCTTTATTAAAGCCTTGTATGCTTACACTCCTATGATGGAGTAAAATGCCATTTTGGTAAAATAATAATTGAAAATTGTGGGGATTAAAGTTTTACAATAATAATATTTACAAAAAACCTTAAATATTCTTTATAAAATCTCACATTTGGTTTGCAGTTCTTTTAAATTCCTTGTTGAAATGTTTATTTTATTTATTTTTCATTTTTATTTCATCCCACTGCTGTTTCTGAATTTTTCTCATGTGCTTTTGTTTCATGTTATTCAAGTGTGCGTGCTTTTGATTTTACTCACTCTTTTTATGTCTCAAACTGTGGTTACGTTTTTTGGAAGCTGGATTTTGAAAGCTGATGGATAGTTATTATTATTATGATGATTATTATAATAATACAGAAAACAATCGGTGCCAAAAACATAAAGATTTGAATAGAAACACAAATCCTCAGGCATTGATCGGTGCCTGTGAAGTCTTTAGGGGAGAGCGGGGTAAGATAAACTATTTTAACTGGTCTTGGTGATCAGCTGTAAGTGGTAAGTTGATTAGTCTGACCGGATAAGATCAGAGTAGTAGTTAGTAGCTCTTCTATAAACCAGAATTTTAATATATTTATTAATATTTAAACAGCCAGTAATGCTGATTTTATTGGTAATCATAAAATAAACATTACAACTAATTTGTTCAGTTATAAAAGGTGAAATGTTGTCTTTTAAGACACTTTTTAAACATTTATTCTTGAGCTTTTTATTTCCAGTTTAAGCTCCCAGCTGTGTGTGTTTGACATACTGTACTTTTACACAGCAACAGTAACCTGTCATAAAATGATGCAGATATTTTTATAATCACAAACCTACGACAAACAGCACCATGTCACATACCTTTGAAAAATAATATGTTCAAGAAAGAAAAGACCAAACAACCCAGGACTGAAAGCTTTACTGCGCTCTGCGTTAGAGGTCCTGTCTCCTCTTCTACTTGTGTGGCTCAACAGCTCTTATGCCACACCTAAAATATTAAATATGATGTCAGTTATTCATTGGTATGATGCAGGCCCGATTTTAAGACCACATATTTGTGTTGGAGCAACATGAACCACCAGCTCAACTCAGCCCCAGAGTTCTGGCTCATTTCCTCGATCAAACAGCCAGTGGATACAGCCGGTGGATCGACTTTACCCCACTCACAGTCAGTTCATTCATGTTCTTTTAGGGGTGAAGGATTTAAAAAGCCCTACATCTTTTGGTTTTGGACTGTTTGTTAGATGTTTGAAGACACCAGCTTCCAGTTCTAAGTTCTAACTTCAGATTAAATGAGGGTGTAAATAACTGTTAGTTGCAGCTTCAATTTACAGGCTGATTAACCACAGGCACCGATAACTGCTCACCACAAACCTCTGAGTTACCGGTGAACTCACTTCACACCAGTCTCAGTTTTTATGCTACAGCGTGCTTCGATTTTACCCACTAAGGTGAATTTATGTCATCAGGAAAACACGAGTCCAGTTTGACCTCAAGTGGGAAAGACTGGTGAGGTGACTGCACACAAACTAACTTTTAATGAATCATTCATTAACTAAAGGAGATGAACATCCTGTTTGAACATTATCGTCACATGTGGAGTATTTTACTGCTTTCTCATTCAAACTTTAAACTTCACGGACATTTCGACTTGGATTCCCCACCCAGCGGTCCGGGTCTGTTTATGCCCGACACTCCTGCTCTGAAGCCGTGGCTCTCAAAGTGAAGACCATCCCGATGGAGTAGAGCCACTGCAGGGGGAGACCCGGGGAAAATATGCACTAATGAACACGATTTATGTCGGCTAAATAAACAAGATGACACGGTGCCAGGGTTTTGTGCTTTTGTGTGCACTCCTGAGAGCTCCCGCTGTGCTCTCCTGTTTGTATTCCCCTCATTTTTTCCCACATGTTTTGTTTCTGGCTTCCTGCTTTATGTTATTTTTGATTTTTAATAAGTCATAATAAAGGCTTGTTTTATGTTATTTTCACTTCCCCGTGTGTCTCAGATTTAAATCTTTGCTGATGCCATCGTGCTGACCTTCGTTTGACTGGAACTCGACCCTTTTAAAATCGCGGCTTCCCCAAGGAACAAGTACAAAAACACTGACTGACAACAGCAGTCTCATGGTGGGCATTAAAAGACGTAACTGTTCAAAATTAAGGTTGTCTCATTGTTAAAATAAAAAATGTGGGGTTGGGGTTGTGAAATTTTGCAGTGGTGCTATGTGGATGGCAGTATGAGTCGGTCATGATATAAATAAGAGCCGTATACATTATGCTGTGAAACACTGGTTATGCATGTTTTCTTATATAATTGTGATCTTCAAAAAAAAGAAAATTTTGATAAAAACATGAATGGCCTCTGAAAGCACAACCATCTATACATTCATCAAAGAAAAGTCAGATTTACATAATAAACATTTTAGCACAATGTCCTCAATCACTTTCCCAGCAAACTAACTAACAACGACCCAAAGACACACAAACCCCAGATCACACAAACACTGCACAGCAGCTCTGCACCGGCTGTAATGAGGGCCAGTTTCACTAAACAACTTGATGTGAGCTCAGTGATATTCATGGCCAAAGCGAGAGCATCAGCTAACAGCCAGTAACAGGCTAATGGTCATTAGGCTGCCTGTATGGTGGCAGAGCTGGCAAACTGGTGTCCTTTCACTCACTGATGAACTACTTCATCACACCATATAAAACCAGTCTTATCAGCAAAGAAAGAGCAAACGCCTTTAGGCTGTCATCACGTGATGCAGACGATCTGCTCGGTTTTGCTATTTTTGACAGATTCTTTAAGAAACCTGAAATTCGCTGCGGCTCAGCCATTTTCTTGTGTGTTTGCTTCTTTAGAAAGAGTGTGGTGCTCTGGTCAGGGGCATGGCTCAACCTGTGATCCACTGTATCTGCTACTCAGTGTTGGGTTACTTTGTAAAGTATAGATATACTGTAATCACATTACATTTTTTAGTAACGCAGTAATGTAATGTGTCACTGTATTGAATTCAGTAATTACATTACAGTTACAATTATGTCGTTACTCGCGTTACAAAGTGTCTTCAGTTATCTGCACGCCGGGCAGATAGAAAGAAAAATAAATCAAACAAACATGTTTTTTTCTCCCTGCGCTACAATCAGCTGATTTCAGTTTGTGTGCAAGAGGAGGAAAATAGTGGACATTACTTTTATTTTTATTGCACAAAAGGACAAGAGCATGATGGTAAAGTACAGACTGCATCCAGGACAGAAACATCTGCATTACACTGCTAACATCTGCACAGACAGCATGCTAACACAAAGAACCCAGAGTGATGATGAAGCTGAGTGAGTACAGACCCCAGGCCAGCAGCCAGAGCCTGAACTTCAACAGGTAACAGAGGCAGTGATGAGCAGTCAGGCTGCAGTTTCTACCTGTTCATGTTTCTACAGCAGAATCACCGTGGAGATCACTCTGAAGTCTCTGTGCTGGTTTTCATCTTTGCTTTGTGTTCATACATAAAAACTAAAATAAAGATGGTGTGTGTCCTCATGAGGACAGGGGTTAGTGTTGGTGTGTGGGACTGTGGCTTCAGGTTTATATTATTAACTGGTGACTACGAGACATCGTGTTTCAGGTCATTTTACACAGTAACGAGAAAGTAATGCATTACGTTTAAGAAAAGTAACGAGTAATGTGTAATACATTACTTTTTTTGAGGCCACCTCCTCCAGTTTATCCTGGGAACACCGAGGGCCTGGGTCTACCCCCGGTCCTCCTCCCGGTGGGACATGCCCGGTACACCTCACCCGGGCGCACCCAGGAGGCATCCTTGTCAGACGCCCGAACCACCTCAACTTACTCCTTTCAATGTGGAGGAGTAGCGGCTCTACTCTGAGCCCCTTCCGGATGGCTGAACTCCTCAGAGCCAGCCACCCTTCGGAGAAAGCTCATTTCCGCTGCTTGTATCCCAGATCTCGTTCTTTCGGCCACTACTCAAAGCTCGTAACCATGGGTGAGGTAAATCGAGCTAATGCTGCAGTCACACAAAATTATGGCAACTGTGTGCAAGAACTTGTGATCTAGTTGCCTTTGAAATGGTTGCTTTGAAGACGAGGACCAGGTCTGCAACCACTTGCAGTCAGCTGCTGTCTCCAAAGCGATTTTGATGCATCAAGATGGCGATGAAACGGCAATGAGATGGAGTCGCTCTGCTGTCAGTCTGCGATCAAAGAGGGCCAAGTTGGCAAATACATGCAGTCTATTTGTGAGTTTGCAAATCTGTTGCCGTCTGCTTACACAGAAATGCACTTTAAAGAGAAAGTCACATTAACTGCTTATATTCAGAGTACAGCGAGTACCTCTAAGATTCAAAACCGAAATTTGAAATTCCTCCACAAATAGTGACGTAGTGGCTGCAGGACAGCGATTTAACTGCAAAGTGACACAGGTGCTCCTTAGCAACCTTGCTTTTACACAGGAATATAACCAGAATATAACCAGAATATAACCAGAATACAACCAGCTGAGTTGAGTCCCCTGTTGCAGAGAGACATGTCACAGATTGCACTCATCAATGCAGACTGGCTCAGATTGATTGTGGTGTCTTGGCAATCTGTCTGCATTTACAAATTAGGCAGCAATTATCTACAAACCTTCACCAACCTCTCTGAGAGTGATTATAGTCAATCCAAGTTGGACCGTTTGGAGACAGGTTGCCTCCCACTAGACAACTTGTGCAATTGCCTTGCAATTAAATATGGCTGCCGCAACTCCTTGCAATTTCTGACAGCAAAAAAATTCAGTGCAATCACCCGGCAACCCGGCAAGGAGGTTACTGTCCTATTTTTACTCTAGTGTGACTGAGCCATAAGATTAAGTGATGGGGAACAGCTAAGCTGGATTATGGAAGCTGTAGGATTCCAGGTGTTTTGGTGTTTTGGAGCCATACTGCCCTCCAAAGGCAGAGAGTGGTAGATACTGAAATACAGAATGATTGAAAAATGAGAAAAAAGTTTTCAGGCCGTATTACAAACTGTAAAACTGAGAGAAATAATCATGTAATGATATATACGTCCATTAATGGTGGCATATAGATTGTACTTAAAAGATGTACGTATCCATCATGACGTTACCAGTTGGTTTGTGAAGCTCTGTTTTAAAGCCTGCCTTCAGCCTTCAGCTAAACCTTCAGACATCGGCTTCTTGGTGTTTTGAAACTGGGCATAATGAGCAAGAGGTGGCTCTGGTAGCAACATGTCAGTCAAAAGTAGCGTACCCCAAAAACATACCCTGCTTCACCGCCCTTTGTGACAATAAAGCAGGGTATGGGATTATAATTTACAAAAAAAACTCATCTTTTATTCATTAAGACTGATCAAGGAAGTGTTCATAGAATTCATACACCTCTGTACTATCTTCTTTTTGCAGCGAGAGGAGTCGCCCCCTGCTGGACATTAGAAAGAATGCATTCGCTTTGTTGACACCAAAACAATGCCCACCTTTTTTTTTTTTTAAAGTCTATATTTGGACTATTTTAATCTCTTATCAGCTTCCCATCTAAACCAAACTGCACAGCTAATCCACTGGACTGCACCTGTGACTGTGCACTGTATATAAAAGATGGACAAAACCACAGTGACATCACCCACTGAGAAATTATTTCCTGTTTTTGTTTCTTTCTTGATTGTTGCTGGTGGTTACAGAAATAACCTGAGCTCTTTAGCTCCTCCTTAGCAGAGGATGAACCGTCTCTACTTGCAGTTTAGTACTGGCACATCCACTTAAAATGGCAAACTAACACTTCCATCACAGGTATCCAGTTATTAAACGGTAATCCACACCTTCCAACCAATCAGAATTCAGAATTTTTCGCAGTATAACAGCACTAAAACTACCAGCCACACTGAGCTGAGAGTCAACAGCTGCTGTCTCAGTATGACACGAGTCTTACCTTAAACCTCTCTGTCACCTGAAGGCACGCTCAGTGGATGTTTGTGTTTCCAGGCAGCCAATCAGAGCCAATCCGGTGTCGCTCATTTAGAGCAGATGAGCCGAGCTAAACTCCCTCCAAATCTGCTGCTGCTGCTGCTTTTGTGGCACGCCGGACTGAAGACCCACGGTGAAGGAAGTCCAGACAGAGACACCCTCCCGTGCCTCACACAGCAGCCTTCAGGAGTGTGTGTGTGGCTGAAATACAAAGGAAGAAAGAGGCCCAGGGATGAGTGAGCGCTTCAGCGTGCAGAGGAATGTCTTAATGACTGTCTGTCTGTGTATCTAACCTTCTGTCGGTCGTCCCGCTGCTCTTTTATGCTCCAAACTGAGCGTGTGACCTCAGTGCGTGTGAATTAGAGCTTAAACGTTCTTAAACAGACATAAATGAGAAAATCTGACGCACACAGGGCCTAAGAGAGTTTGAATATTGTCCAAAGTCAATAGAAAACCTGCAGGAGGTGAAAACATGGCATTTAATTTCATGCAAGCAGAGAAACACACATACGTTACATACACTGCACTGATTTACAGTATCCTAACTGTGTTTTAGGAAACAGTTACACTACCTTCACTGTAAAATTTAGCTTATGATTAATATAATGTAAATAGTAAAATATAGTGATATTACCAATCGTAATATTTAGTCTTTCGAAGACTCAAAAAATTGTCATTTATTGAAATGTGCTGGTATTAAATCAAAATGAGCTATTTGTTATTTTTTACTTTCAACATATTAGCTGGCAAAGCAAGTATATGGGTGCTAATTTCATGAGATGATTACCTGCTGATCACTTCGTGCTCTCCAGGAGTGTCAAGATCCTCCACTGATGTCTTGGTTGCATTTATCTGCTAACACAGGCTTTGGGAAAGTAAGTGAGTGCCACAAAGACTGTTAGACTAAAACAGCATAAAATGGTAATTTATAAAAATAAGCATTTATGCCACTGAACTAATATTAGATAACAGGCCAGCTTACAATGATCTAATAACACAAATGCATTAATGTTAGTTAACCTAACCTTAGCTTCCAGCTAAAGCAAATATTCAGCCAAGAATTCAGTTTTTCCCCAGAAGGTCATAAAACTGTCATTTACTGAAATGTGCTCGTATTAATAAAGCAAGTATAGCGAGTGCTCGTTTGATGAGATGATTATGAACATACCAGACTACATACCAGACAGTAGTTTAAAGTTTTAACCTTACCTGGCTGATGACTGATTCTTGCTCCTCAGGTGAGCAAAAATCCTCTTTACTGACATCAGTGCAGTTTATCCATAAATCCAGGTGGATGTGGCTTTGTGTGCCACACACCTTTTTCAAAGACAGGAAATACACGAATAAATGAATAATAAGTGAGGTCCAGTTAGGCTAATAATAGTATAAATATAAACAAATAAAGAATTTAATATTTGAAATCATGCAAAATTCCCATGATGCAATGCAATCTACATTTTATTACAAAAAAGGGTTGAAAGTATTAAACTGAGAAAACAGAGTTAGTATCTGTAGAAAGTAAAAAAATATATATTTTCCCTTTTACAGTTAAAAAAAAGTTATTGTAATTTTACCATAAAGTACTTCACAGTGTAAATCTATCAACTCAATAAATGTATTTTCCATTCTCCACATAGAAATTATTTTTATGAAAAATCTTTAGATACAATTTAGATAGATAGATAATTTATTGATTCCACAAGGTAAAGTATTGTTACAGCAGCAGGATAAAGAATAAAAAGAGTACAGTCTACAATAAATAAGCAACAAAGTTAAAGTGCCACAGGCGCACAGTGAGGGCCTCATACTGTAATAAAAAAACAACGAAAAAATAAAAATAAAAATGAAGTTAAAGAAGAGTAAAAGTAAAACTGACATTGTGCAAGAGAGTAGTGAAAATTAATAAATAATATGTAGACTATATATCTGAGAAACAGCTGCAGGAAGCTATAATACAGAAATCAGTGTGATCACCTGTCACAGAAAGAAGAGTTATTATACAGTTTTATAGAGAACAGCAGGAATTATTTCCTGAAGCGTCCTTTATGGTTGAATCAGTCTGAGGGAGAAGGAGCTCTGCTGCCTCTGCAGTGTGGAGGTGAGATGGGTTGTCCATGATGGAGAGCAGTTTGCTCAGTGACCTCTGACCCTCACTGACTCAAACACCTCCAGATTCTGGCCAGTGATGTTCCAGCCTTATGAATCAGTTTGTTGATCCTGCTCCATCTCTGGCACTGATGCTGCCCCCCAAGCAGACACAGCAGAGTGAACAGCACTCACTACCACAGACTGGTAGAAGATCTCCAACATCCTGCTTCACACATTAAAGGATCTGAGCTTCCTCAGAAAGTAGAGTCTGTTCATCCCCTCACAGCATCACTGTTGGTCCTCTGTCGGTGAACACCCAGGTACCTGTAGCTGTCCACTGTTTCCACCTCCCCGCCCATGATGTTGATGGGCCTAGTCAGTGTTTTTCCTCCGGAATTAAACCACCATCTCTTTTGTCTTGCTGACATTCATGAGGAGGTGATTTCTGCTCCTCACCAGCTCCCTGTACTCCGACTCCTGCCCACCCTTAATACACCCAACCACTGCAGCATCATCAGAGAACTTCTGCAGGGGAATGATTCACTGTTGTACTGGAAATATGAGGTGTACAAAGTAAACAAGAATGGCGATAGAACCGTCCCCACCACATCAGACAGGGTACCCCCCAGCCATACCAACTGAGGACTCTCTGACAGATAGTCAGGAATCCAGGAGACCACAGGAGTGGTGACACCCATCCTGAGCAGCTTCTCACTCAGCAGAAGTGGTTGGATCATATTAAAGGCACTGGAAAAATCACAGTGCCACCAGTACCATCCAGGTGAGAGTGAGCACAAAAAATCCACAACATCAGACATAAAATCTACATTTAAGGATTTCTAATACTAATACTGGGCAGCCAGGCATCTTAACAGGAATGCAGGACATTACCAAAAGAAACCAGAGTCCAAAGAACAGGCTCGATAAGCAAAGGTGAGTCACAGAAAAACACAACACAGTCAAGAAAGAAACACCGGGTTATAGATACACAGAACATCACCAGAACTAAGACTCAGAGTAATGATGGAGACATGAACCAAAACACAGGATCACCGAACAACCGGAGTAACAACAGAAATCAGACACTCAACAATATCACAAGAACTCAAACTCACTGTTAGAATAATAAAGAAATCAAATCAGGAAACTTCAAAGACTACAAAAAAAACCCAAACAGGAAGTCAAACTCAAATATATTCACCAAGAATTCTAAAATCAGATCCACAAAAACGCTGGGACCACCACTGACTTATGCTTCTAGTAAATATCAAGGCTCAGGTTTCAGTTTTACCCCCAAAAGTCATAAAAGCTTTAAATCAGAATTAGCTAATGTTAATCTTATGAGCCTGAAAGAAGGCAACTGGACTTCTTTAAGTTGTTTGAAGATGTTTCACCTCTCATCCAAAAGGCTTCTTCAGTTCTAAAACCAAAAGGTGGAGAGTCCCAGGTATTTAAACCCTAGTGGGGGCTGTCTCTTAAGAGGTGGTCTTGACCCACTAGTGGGTTAACAAATAACTTAAAGAAGTCCAGTCGCCTTCATTGAAGTTAGTGTTTCCTTCACTTAAACCACCTCCTGACCAACATTAACGATCCACATCTACCTGTACTCAGCATGATGATTACCACCTGATGAGGTTTAATGTCATACCCAGGATCCTCCACTTCCTGTTCTCCAGATGTGGCTTTTTTCTCAATTCTAGAACATGCGCTACAACTGGTAGCAGCAAAGTCTGGTAGCTCTGATCTTTTTACTTTATTTTTGTTGTATTTTGTTGTATTTTTATCAATTTTTTTGTCAAGTACTGATGGATACTTCTGTGGGAAGAGGAGTTTCCTCAAGAGAGGAGCTTTTTTTCGTTGAAATGGAGCGGTTCTGGAAGATGCCACCCTATTCCAGCTGGGATAAAGAGGTGTTTTCATGGTTGTCGTGCTGGTGCAGAGGTGGAGGCTTGGAGGTGGAGATGTGGGCCCTTTCTGCCAACGGTCGTCATGGGAGATGTCAACTCTCTGCCCGGCAGGGATGATGAGCTGGAGTTACTGGTGAAGACTCAGAAAGTATACCTTGGACGGAGATGCTGAAGCTGGTGGCAGGAAAGAAGGCAACAGCTGAAGCTCCATGTTTCTCCATGGAACTGTTGCTAG
>VUQS01055026.1:13747-32502 GCA_015108495.1 Heterochromis multidens | reverse complement strand
TTGGGTTTCTTTTTTTTTTTATTTTTTTTTTTTTTTTTTTTTTTTTTTTTTTTTTTTTTGCTTATTTACTTAGATGAACTCCTCAAACCCTTACTTTCATGCCATAAAAGGCTCTTGTCTGAATGGACATATAGAACAAAAGCAAGTGATGCAAAAAGGTGAAATAGGGGTATATCGCTCCATCTCAATTGAGCCTGCCTTTACTCCTCACTCTTCATCAGCCATGCCTGCCTCGCCTCTGCCTGCCAGTGTGTTTGGCTTTTTAGATGTTATGTGAGCGTACTATTCTCTCAGACCCAGGCAGTTACTTTGTGAGCCAGCCTCTGCCTGCACACTGATGGTATTTCAGTGCTGCATCCCCCAAGTTATATTAAATTTGCAACTGGCCCTCTTTAAGTCTTTTTCATGAGATGTATGTTTTAAAGAGTGTGTCAATTCTTAAAGACACCCTTGGCTTTTATCAGTCGTTTTTAAGAAAGCTTTCAATAAAGACTGAGGCAAGAGCTCAATGTGGCGGTGGCCCATTTTGCTTGCATAAACTGCATATAAAATCTTAAACTCAGATCTTAAAGGCTGATACGATGTGACTTAAAACCGTCTCAACAAAGCTGGGCCTTCAATATTAATGATTTTAACTTAACATCATCTTAACAATGATTCAATGTTTGCTCTTTTCTGTTTAAAGGACTTTTTTGTTATGAAATTCCAACTATGCATTCCTTTTCACTCATAGCTTGCTTCCAACTGCAAGCAGAGGTTTAAAGCCGTGACTTTCCCTATAAAGACCTGTTACGGCTTTGATAGAAACTAGGATTTTTTTTATTTTATGCTGAAGCTAATTTACAAATACATCTCAAGCAGCCGTGGTTGTTTTTAACAATCTCTAAGTTCCAGCTGTTCTGCTGACCCGTATGTCTTGTGGGGTGCCAACATAAAGCAAGGGCACAATTATTTCTTATTAGAGCTCAGACTCCTGATACACCTCTACTAGGAGGGAGCAAACCATCAATTTTAGACCTGCTAAACCTCTTGTAGCAGGAGACAGGGGAGCCCAGCAAATGTGAGTTTGTGTCTACAGCTGATGGAGTCGGTGGTAGTGTCCTGCTGAGTTCCTGCACAGATCAGAGATCACAGATCAACAGTGCTCACTCCTGAGACTCTGGCCTTCTGCAGTATTTACCTACTACATGGGATCTTTGAGCTGTCATTCATGTGCTGAATGCATACACATGGATGCACATACATTACAACATGCCTTTATGTATATATATCAGCCTGCAACAAATCAGGGCTTTCGACAGTCCTGCATTAACACATTAATTATGTTTACAGCAGTGTGAATTAATCAGGCTCTGGTGTTTTTGTTTTACTTGATTGATTGCAGGTTTTTTTTATGTTTGTGTAAAAAATGTGTTTCTTGAAATCATGAAAAATGTGTTAATTAAAGGTACACTCACTGATAAGATGCCTCTGAGCCTGTGCGCATATGTGAATTGCGTTCAAGTAGTATTAAACGAGGAAAGATGAGAATGTAGGGACTTTTCCTTTGTGTAAATCTGCTGTCATTCACATGAAAAACTGCTATGCTACTCCAGACAGGTAGTTACCAAATTGTAAACAAAATATGAAAGGACAAAATCCTCTAAAAAAAAAAAAGTACATTTGCATATTTCTGAAATATTTTTTTGTTTGTTCTGCCATTAAAAAAAAAAAATGAATTCAGTTTGGGTTAAACATCTAAAAGCACATAAACATGTTCAACAAGTGATTAGCTGCAAGCAAGTGTTTCACCATTGCTTTATCTCACTGTCATAATCTGTAAAGTTTGGGAACGTTGCTCCTGTAATAAAAAGCTCCTCTCCACTTTTTCCTACTCACTTCCATAAAATTTTCTGTCCATAAAATAATGATTAGTCGACATAAAGACTTTCATTTTAAAGATCCTTGTATTTCTTTAAGCTTTTCAATACAGTAAGGGTCTGCATTATTCAGCACTGAAAGACTGCACACCACTGGTGTATTATCATTTCTCATTGACGTGACAGTGCTTCAAAAAAGTGGTTTATTTAACCATTATTTCCTTTCTGTTCATCATAGTTGGTTTGAATTGTTCACCTAAGCTTGACCTGCGCTTGACTTTTCACACTGATCCACACACACACACACACACACACACACACACACACACACACACACACACACTGTATACTGACCAGTGCAGAGAGGGGCCAAGATTGTCGATACAAAAGAGAATCCCTGTTGACTTTACCAGCAGCTAATTATTCTTAACTCTCATTTAGATTTCAAATCTGTCACCAGTCAATTTTTGGCTACCATCTACCCTTAAGATTAAGAGGTTTTTGTCCTCTGTGAACTGCACCTTCGGAAAGATGTTTAAAGTAAGTCTTGGGGAAAGATACTGTAACAGAAAATACAAAACATGTGTCGAATATATGAGAAAAAAATATCTTTCACAATATCTAATAAGCTTTCTTTAGCATGTCTTAAAAATCTAAACAGATGGATGTCTATTTAAAAGTTATTAAGCTGATACAAACTTTGATTTAATTTGGTTAATGTTAATATTCATTTTTAAGAAAAAAAAGCTCCACATTTGTATTCTTAGGCTCACAAAGGGAAGCATCTGGAGAGCAACTCTGGAAAGACTAAACTAATCAATAATATTGCTTTAGATTATGTGTACTGCCTGTAAGAGCTCTGATAAACATGTTGACATGTCCACACATACTGAAATTGCATGTGCAAAAAAACAAAAAAACAACAAAAACAACGACTTGCATTGCTCAGGGAGACAGGAAGTCCCCCTGTCAAGTTCTTCAGTCCCAAATAGTTTTTAACTAAAGCTAATTAAAGGGAAGCACATGAACATTACCTTGGTCAACAAACCACCAAAATATTAAAACAATAAAAATAATCCTTTCATTTTCAACATCACATAACGTATCTTCATCTATTAGCACGAGCTGAATTTCAGATCGGGAATCTATAGCAGTATACAGTGGCTGATTTAAGGTTCAGGGATCTGATTGCCTCGGGCAAGTTATTCTAAGAGGCCCCTGATGTCAGTGGGACTGCCTGGCAGAATAAAAGGCAAGGCAATAAACTGGGGGAAAAAGTAGCACACACGCATTGAAATGGGGGCCTCCCCGAGGCGATGGCCCAACTGGCCCATGGTTAAATCCTCCACTGAAAGTGTAATAATCACACCAGAGCCTCACAGAGGGAAGGGAAGAGAAAGAGTGGGGGAAGACACAGAGGTACCAAAACAAAAGCCACCCCTCTTCGTCCTGTTCTCTTTGTGCCTTCAATCTAAGGGGATTGAAAAATAGAGAAAAATCTTGGTGCAAAAAAAGGGAACTATAGGGTCTGTGATGATGACTGATGGGAAAGTGGAACAAGATCTGAAACAGATCACAAGGGTTTATTGTAGCTGTGGCAGTCGTTCTGATGTGTTTGCAGATATAAGCATTAGTCGTGTTCTCTAATCCTGTCCATAGGCTGTCATTGGCGTACCTCAGTGGAAGATAAATGGTTAATAATATTTTGAGTACCCTAAACAATAGGCTTTGCAGTTGTAAGATTACCTAACTCACACTTGGATCTATGCAGAATGTATTAGTGACGATTGGATTGTGGTATATGTACTTTTATAGGCTTTTTTCCTGTCTCTGGCTATATTGAATTTATTTTCTGCCTCTAGATAAAGCAACAAAAAAGAAAAAAAAGGCCTTTGTTTAGATAGTTATATTAAGCCCTCGCTATTACACTCTTCTTGAATGTCTCTCAATCCATTCCCCTATAAGACTGCCCAGCAGGAACTCCCACTATAAATCACATTTAGTACCTCTGACATGTTGGAAGAAGTGATATAACTGCCAGTGCTCTAATTGCCTTACCCTGCAAGCCTCGTCTCTGGGCTCCTGTCTTACATTTTAAGACGCTTTAAGTTGAGTACCTCTGCATGTGAATTTCAGATCTGCGTCCGTCTTGAGAATTGTGCAAATAAGGGGCACGCGGAACAAAACATGGTGTCATGTATTGTTTGAAAACGTCAATTAGGAGAATGTTTTCTATCCAGGAGCACAGCTTGAGTGTTACCTCTTTTGTTCTTGCTGGTAAATTGTAGGAGGTTGAGTGGGCATGCTAATTATGACAGGAAAGGTCAAACTAATTAGCACTCCCTTTGAACTTGTCATTGAGAGATCCTGATATCTCCATGCAGACTTGACAGGGTTCAAATTAATCAAGGGTTGTCCCACATGCAGCAAAATGCCAACTTTTTGTAGAAAAGCTCATTTTAAAAGTTGCATTTTAAGTATAGCTTTTTTTTCTTACTCTCAGTGGTGTTTTGTAGGTGCTCTATTGACTTTACACAAACAAATCTAAACAGGGGGCTCTTTGCATGTGCAAACAGCCCTCTCAATCAAGTGGGAAGAGAACATTTTGTACACCATTAAACCTGCACAATGCTGTAATCGTCTTTGTTTAGATATGTTAAATAAAGCTTGTCATTATGCTCTACTAGGTGCTAAGTGGTATTTTAAAGGTCCATAAATTCAATTAGACAGTGTTTAATGCTGCCCCTAGACCATGTAGTGCACTGATGCACGTGATCCAGTGAAGGGTCGCGTCAGCCATTTTTAAGAATTATTACTTAGGATTTACATTTATATTGTCATTTTAATAGTACGCCCCTCTTCAACTGATGGGGGTCTCAGATGCTTCCATGGCCACAGCCTATCCCCCCTCCCTCAGGACTGCACCGTATTTGTCATTATACAGGCTAGCAAAAAAACCCCAAAACAAATCTCTCCTTAGTTTCTGTCTGTCATTAGAGCGGTCCTGTTAGCCTGGTGCTAATGCACAGTTTAGCAGCCACTGTGGAAAATGCTAAAGAGGTCCTGACAACTCCTGAGGGTTGGCTAAGTGTGGGCCAAAGGTTTCTGTGTGTGTGCGTGTGTGAGTGTGCACACACATTAGTGTTTGAAGGCGGGGGTAGGAAGGGGTCCCAGTGGTTGTTTGCCTGTTTTCCATCAAGAGCCCTCATCTCCTTTATCCCCTTTGTGGTGGAGGCCCTCCTCGGGCAGTCCCCTCTGAGGGGGATCTAAAAAGAGCAGCTGCTGGGGAATGAGTGCCATTTCCTCCTGCTGTCACCAGCACACTGGCAACCCTTAGTCCTCCTGTCCCCCTCCACCCGCAACCCCCCGTATTAATATGCATATGAACTTGTTTCTCTTAGTTCTGAACTCCAATGACAAAGTGGGAAAGCATATGCCTGAAATATTCATGATCGCACGCAGTAATTAAGCGGTGGAGAAGGGAACTCTACAAGGGAGAGTCGTTCACCCTCTGCTGGAGTTAAAAATGGCCCTTTTTTCTGCAGCACTAAAAAGCATGTTGTCCTCTGCTTTCTCAGTAATTCTTCGAAGCATTTCCCTCGTCGTGTGTGCTGTCGTGCAGCACAGAGTCATTTACCACAGAAGAGTTAATGAGGCTTAAAAGAAGTGCAGTTTTGTTTAGTGAGTTAATGCCAGTTAGTTAGTGCCACAGACACATGGATCGTTTTTCTCCCACCCCTTTACTGTGTAAACTTTATATCATGTAAGTAGAATAAGTAGAACAGTCTTACATTATATCAATGCACCTGAAATAAACAACCTTGTACTCCACACTATTTTAAAACTTGCAAGAAACAGCAGCCAGCAACCTGATGAGTAACACAGTATAGTGTAGTGCTCTTACCTGGCAATCACATTTTGGAACTGCGATCAGTGATGTGTTTTTTTTATTCACTTTATGGCACTCATGGTTATATTTATTTTGGATAGATAGATAGATAGTACTTTATTAATCCCTCGGGAAGGTTCCTCTGGGAAATTGAGTCATTTTTGTGTAGTTTTCTAGCAGTTTTATTTTTTCTTACATCAGAATTGATAAGAGGTTATCACTGATTAATTTCAATTCATCCTTTCAATCAGAATTCAAATGCAAACTGTGATAGGCAAAATGTTACATTTTTAAATTGTTGAGTTTTCTTTTTTAGACTTAATAATGCAAATTGGTACTGATATATAATATTGTGCTCTTATCCCAGAAGCTAATCCATCAGAAATCCATTTTAGGGAGTTAACATTGCATTGAGTCATTGTCATATATTTATTTTATTTTTTATTTTTTTGCAAAATTTCCCTTTCTATATGGAAAATGTACCTATTTTATGTTTTGAAAAGACAGACTTTGATGTCGGAGAATAAAGCATGTTGCAGACCATTCAGAGATTTGGCCAGAAGAATCAGAGGACACAGAGGTGGGATGCCTCTGTACAGCCACCAGAGACATGGAGAGAGAGGGAGATGGAGAGGGGAGGGAGAGTGGTTAGTTATAGAAGGTGAGAGGGAGGAAGAGGGAGAGAGGGCTGTGAGATGGTTGCAGAGGCTTGACAGCCAGGTAGATTGTATCTGACATAAAGCCCAGAGATGAAAGAAGAGCGGACAGCTGGCCCACTGCACTCAGCACACTCCATGCAGTTGCACTCACCTCACCATGCTGCTTGCCCCCCCTCAAATGCCTTCCGCGTCCCTCCCCATTTTCGCTCTCATTCTCCTCCTGTTTACGCTCTCCTGAGGGCTCCTCATGGGTGTGTCCTCCACTTTCCACCCGGGATCATATCTGTGCCCCACTGGCTTGGCTGGCCCATCTGAGGAGCAGTGGTCCAGAGTTTAGCCCCTCTCTCCTGCCTTCTGTGTCGTCTGCACGCCTCTTCTCTCTGCCCTACTCCGTGTCTGTCATCTCACAGCCCACTCAGTGCCACACTGACTTGTTTTGTCAATAACCATTTATTTGTTGCTGCAATGGCAGCAGCCATTACATCTGACCTCCCTGTTTCATCAATTATGGATAGATTATTGGATGTGAACATCTGCAAGAGCTTGCTGTTGGACTCACCTCCTGGCAGGGATTAGATAAAGTATTAAACTGTTGTTTATTGTCAGGCCAAAACTCTACTGGGAAGCCAGAGAATTTCTACAACCCCACAGCAAAAAATAACTCCCATCAACAAGGCACCTTAAATAGTTTAGCAGAGCTGCCGAGGCCCCCGTGATTGTATGGGCCATTTATTATTTACACTTATTATTGGTTGTTATAACACTCATGGTAAAAGCTCCTGGCAGATGGGGCTTAGTCATTGTTTGTCACCTTTGTGAATGTGTGAAGCAGAGGCCGAGAACAGTTAGAGACACATATGTTTGAATCTAAAGCAGCTATGGGACAATATATTGCTGACATTTAGAGGGAAATTGATAGGAATGGACTAAATAAGGATGACTGGTATAAATTAGTACAAACTGACTGGTATAAATTTAGTCTCATCATGCCATCCCTATTTTCATATAATGATTTTACTGTACTTTTTCCCTTTACTGTCTTTCAGTCTTTCGTCTAATGTGTTGTCTTCAGAGATAGTCACCTATTATTTTACAAAATATTTAGAATTACATTTTTGTGATGAAGCATCAGTCTTGCATACTGTTTACTTATAGTAAAATACTAAAGGAGTAGTTTGAATATAACTGAAAGCTTCAGATTAATCAAAACCATTGGTACTACAATACAAGTATTTTACTAAAAGGGAAAATATGCAATGAAGCTAAAGTAAGCAATATCTCCTCTCAAATTTTAATTTCCAGGTTATTTATATGGAGGAGTACTTCATTTAAATAAATGGTAGGGCTATGTGAAATGATGTCATAAGTGTCTCTGTTTCCCAGAAATCAATGCAGAATATTACTGATATATGTAAACCATTTTGAACTAACTCATTTGAATTTGGGATGCACCTGCGATTCTGGACTTATGGCTGATATCTATATTGTTTTCCTTTTGTACCAGGGAAACAAATAAACTTCCATTGTAAAAGAAACATAACTGTTTTAAAGTCTCTTAGCTGCGTATCACAGTGCCTTTGAACATTTAGCCAAATGATGTGACACAGCTGACACTGACATCGGTAAATGCCACATTATTTGCCAATAGTTTGAAGCATTCAACAAGGTCTTTCTATACTGATACTGATATTTGGCCAAACCTATTATAAATAGAATAAGTGCAGTGAATTGCTGTCCATACAATGTGTCATTGGGTAGTTTTTGATTGCCGTTTCCTTAAAATTGTATATGATGTTTTCCCCAGCTTAATCAATGAGACCTTACTGAAAGTGGATACATGATTGTCTTGATATCATAATTATGATAAATATAAGAAGATGTTTTCTTTATTGATCATCTTCATGATGGAATTCATATTTTGGGGCATTTGTGTCCAAAGTCAGAAAACACACTTTGGCCAGACAGCCTTCAAAATAGACAGCCTTCAAAATAAGAGCTTCTCATTTCTGGAACATACTTGGATTAAACACATCGCAGTGTCTCTTACCTTTGTAATGTAATCTCAAAAAGCAGTGAGCCTTCCAGTCATACTTAGCTCATGTATACTTACCTTGCCTGCCCTTATTTGCTTTCTCTAAGGTTTGTCTAATTGTGTGCCTTCTAGCTTTTTCTTTGTCAACTGTAAAGCGGTTTTATGTGGCTACATTTTTACTGCCTGTGTTAACTGTCTGTTCAGTGATCCTTAATATTAATTATATAATATAATATAATATATTATAATAATAATTGTTTATATTGTTTGTGATTGTCTTTGAATGCTACTTGATCTACTTGCTTCATTTTCTGAAGCCCTTTACCCTGTTTTTGCTTGCTTTGTCGTGCAATGGTTTTAATGGCTAATTGAACATCTGGCCAGGGAACATCAGTTTTGGTAACACTAGCACTTTACAGTAATGCTGATTAATGTGCATTGTCCCTGAAATAAATAAATAAATACATTGTTTAAAGGCTGGCACTTGCTCTGCTTATATATTTTTATTTGCACAGTTGACCTGAGCCTGGAATAATGTGTTTTTTTCTTGAAGTGAAGAACAGGTTGCTGTGCTGCCTTTTCAGTCCCCTGTCAAAGCCTCTCACAGTTCACCTTCAAGGCAACTGCTCAGCTGTCAACACCAGTTGTCAAACCGACACTTAGCATTCACATTGTTTCTGTAAAATGAAGATATGTATTTCCACTGTGTATCCAAAGAAGAAAAAAACAGCCCCAGCATTTTCATTAATGTCTTTAGGTGGTTTAGGCAGTGATGTAACCTCTGTCAAACAGGAAGTGTCTTTTTTTTCAAGGCTTTGAACAAAGAGTGTAAAAAAACCTCCTGTGTGCTAGAGAGTAGCGGGGCACTGTGCATCAAAATATCAGCGCAGGTTGAAAGGCACAAAATAAGGTCAGTGTCACCGCACTGCATTATTAATACCCCACTGTTTATCTCCTTGCCCATTGAATCTGTGCAGAAGAAAATGCTGCCTCCTATGAAATATTGATACAATTTCCTAGCTTTACATGTCGAAAAAGTAATCAAAAAACTAGGTGTTACACACTGGCAGCAGGTTGCTGAATGGCATGTCGCCCTCTAAATTGTCAAACACTGGTGAAACACTGGTAAGACAAGACATCGCACTGTAAGCTGTGGATCGGGTGGTTTCCTTGTTTAGTTTAGTAAAGCTTATGTTATTATATAAACATGTGCCACTCTTTAAATCAGTAAATTATAATTTATTTTAAAGGGCAAAATAATCTTAACTCTGATAACACATAAAACATTAACACCCTTTTTGGGACTGGCTGCAAAATGAACTCCTGCTTATGTTTGCTCTGTCTAATTGTGTGTTATAGTCATAGTGCATATATTTGGGTGCTTCTGATTAGAGATTCTCACTTTACGGTAGCTGGGATAGGTTCCGGCCCCCCCGCAACCTTGAATTGGATAAGCGGAAGAGAATAGATGGATGGATGGATGGATGGATGGATGGATGGGTGATTAGAGATTTTCATTGATGAGAGGCCAGTCAGTCTCAAGTATTTCCCATTATAAGCTGGACACTTTCATGGATGACCTACACATGCACAGCAGTGCAGACAAATAGCCGTGCACACTAATATGTTGTTAGCGTAGAAGCTCCTCACTGTGAGTGAGGACACAAAGTTTGCCAAAGTAAACAGTGGGGGGGCCACCATAAAAATGTTCATAATAACAAACCTAAACACTTAAATCACTCTCACCCACCTGAACATGAACATTTTAAAGACGCTAAAAAAGGAAACACTAAAACTAAAGCTATCCAGAGCTCAGAGCCAGTCACAAGCTAGCAGCCTCAGTATGAGCAAAGGATTTAATCCTTAGCAGTTACCGGGAAAATTATGCAGACAAGAGAAAAGACAGAAAAGGGTGAATGTCCTCTTATCTGATTAATTTATATTAATAATAATGGAAAATGATGTAAGTACCTGACATTTGTTTTGTTATATAAATCTGCTGCACCTGCTTTTGTTTGTTAAGGTAAAATATGTCAGGTAAAGTTGGGTGTATAACAACTCATTTTCAGTTCATTATTTGTACCTCTTTCCAGTAGCAGAGCACTTTATTTTCAGGTGTTTAAGTGAGAGAAGCTCCTAACTAACTTAGTGCATAACTTAGTGCAGTCTGGGTGACATTGTTTACAAGTTTAATAGCTTCTCTTATTATGAAAATAAAAGTTTGCATTGAAGAAATGTTTATTTTTCCTTGTAAATGCTGTCAGTTATTGTTCTTAGTAAGAAAATCAGAATCTGCAAAAATCAGTATCGCTATGTCAGACAAGAAAATTGCAGTAGGTTCATCTTTACTTCTGATCAAACATTTAAAAACATCAAAGTGAAAAATTGCTCTCTGTTTAGTTTATTTTTAAAAAATTATAACTTTCATTTTCAACATTTCCTTGAAAGTGTAGAAGTTAAAAATCAAATCTTTAACCTACAAGTGCAACAGTTAAAAAAAACAATACATAAGCATTTGGATACAGTTTTGTATTAATGCAGCACCTTAATAACACACACAGGTGTTAGTAGTAGACAACACTGTATCTCTGTGAAGCCCAAAACACTTTCTCCCTTTTGTCTTTTGTCTCTTTCATGTTAAAATCACTTACTAATTAAGCCAAATGCCACTGCATCCAGAGTGCATGCTTACACACACACATGCACACACACAAACACACACACACACACACACACACACACACACACACACATACACACATACACACACACTCACACACACAAAGAGAACAGAAGAGAGAGCTCTCTAATGATCAACACGCGCCAGTGTCTTTATTATCCCATCCAGCCTGCCTGTGTCTCTACAGCAGGCTCATGCGCTGTTTAAGTGATTGTAAATCATCCCACAGTAATGGCTGAGATTAGCATACTATCAAAAAGCTTTCTTCATGCATGATGCGGTAACATCTTAGGCCCCTAAGTGTTTTATGGTGAGTGAGACCATATCATCCACTGCCATTAACAATCTAGTCGTGGCCAGGCAGGCAGCTGTGCTTAGGCTGCTGCTGTTAGTGTTACCAGATGCGTGAGGAAGATGCAGACTTGGACTGCAGCCCATTATGGGTGCTGCCTGTCAGGAGCCATTAGGCACATGGTTTTTGATTAATGCTTTAAGTGATGGTGTGAGCACTACTCAGAAACTAGCATGGAGAAAGAGGGAAAAGAAAAGGTTATTGCCTCAGTAAGAAATGCCTGAACAGGCGCCACAGTGTCAGTGATGATGATTGTGAATATGGTCTACTTTGCTGACGTTGTGGATGGGTGTCTGAGGCGCATTGTGAGGCTTGTTTTTATCTTCCTGCTCAGAGTAATGTTAGGCTCTGATTTCCTCTTCCTGTTTTTGAGGGGATCCTGCGTAGGGAGATGATCTTGGGATGTCCCCCGTCTCCCCCTGACTCACACCGCCTGCTATTGTGACCCATGAATTATTGATTAACCTTGGTAATAGAAAAGATATAACTGGGGCGTGCTTGGACCTGCCTCTGCTGTGGTGGATAAGTGTTAATACCAAACAGATATGCATATGCATACAAATGATTACATAGGACTTATTTAAAATAGGATAAAGATTATCACTTGTCTTTGAGATTAATGTACGAATTGCATTACTTAAAAAAAACAACAAACTTTATTCTGGTAATTGTTAAAAATATGCTTGTTAGATATATGATCTGAGCCACTTTTAAAACTGGCCTCAACATAGATGGAAGTTTTTAATGTTTTTTATACTGAATCAGCCATCAACTATTGAACCTGTCCGTTCAACTTAGAAAAATGCAAAGCCGAACTGTTTATCTTATCACGGCTGCTTTAAAAATTTCATTTTGTCTGCCATCCCTGTGTAACAAGTTATTCTCCAGAGTAACAAGACCCATGTGTTCTCATGACATGTTCAAATGAATCCATCTGCTCAGGTTGTGTTCCTGTGATGATCTCACCTTGCCCAGCGGATCAATAAACGAAACGCTATGTTTAAACTGAATCAAATTTTCCAGTTGTAGGGTTAGGCTTTCATCCGCAACAAGCCGCTACACTCCTCACTCTTAGATTTACCGTATATACAATTAAACGCCCCAGTAACCTGGGTGTTTTCATTAGATTGGACCTGCAGGGATGTAGCCGCAGGTTTACCCCCACCCAAACCTGAAAGAAATGACCAGCCGCAGTAATTGCATGGTGCTGTGTTTACATTTATTCATGAAACGGAGGACCGCCTTCTCATCCACATTTCCACCTGTCACCCATTCCATTTGCCGCGTCAGGAGAGAAACCCTTCTGACCCACCACCACCCACCATAGCCTGTCAAACTTGGAGCTACAATCACTAATCAGTCCTTCCATCATGAAGAACCGTTTCCTACTTGTTCCGTACTGATATTTGATTCCCCACCATCCTTAGCAAATGATTAAGTTTTCATGCATTTGGTTCCACCAAAATGTATGTGCACTCAGCCACATCCTTTATTGATTACTTCTTGTGCAAACAGTAGCCACAGTGTGATATACATAATTGGACAGTTGTCATGGGAGGTCGAGCAGTGATAACCAGCGTCTTATGTGCCTTACTTAATGGATATAAAAGACATCTTGCACGTGATGACTTTGTGTAAAGGAAGATAAATGTTTAAGTACGAAGAATAACACTCACTGAGATAAAAATAATAGTAACATTCTGATAGCCAGATGTTGATCTCAACATGAAACACATCTCTCCTGATTCAGTGATGAAATACACAGCCTTTGACTGATGTTAGAGTGATGATACAATCACCACCATATAGTTTACAGAGAAGCCCTGTTTTCTTTTTTCTTCTTTGAGCTGCCATACATTGCAGAAAAAAGAAATACTCCAGAGAACAGACAGGAGCAGCATGTACTTAATATACACAACATGTGCTCAGCTAATTATTTTCCTGAATGCTTATAACCACAGTAAACTGGCTGCACATTGTTGGAACAAAAGGCATTTTTCTGAGCCAAAATGCTCCCTCTCAGCTTCTAAAATTATATTTTCAGAGGCATAGCAGAAATATTAACAATGTAATCACTGCTAGAGCAAACACTGTTCTGTTAAGAACAACAAAAAGACATGCTTAAAGTTTGTATTTTAGTAATGAAAAGCAAACAGTGTCTGCTGCAATTGCCTGACCCCTGACACACAGGTGATGAAATGTCCCAACAGAATCTCAGCTTAGCCCTGTTTCTCTCCGATAATAGATTCAGCTCCACAAATGGTAGAACCGCAGATGTGTAATAACTCTATCAAACACACGTCTCTGTGTTTTCACAAGGTTAGATACACACAGAGAAACCCACTGGAATTTCACATTTTACTCCTCTTCACCCTTCATCCATACCAAAGAATAATTCTGTGTGGCCAAGGTTACCACCACTGTTTGTGTTTGTTGGGTAATCATACAGCATTTCCAAGGTAAGCCTCCCTCCACTCTGGAGCCTTCACATTACAAAAACATTCACTTACATGGATTCATACAGAGACATTGACACTGGTTGGGAGTTTGGTGGGAGCGCGGAGGCAACTGAAGTGGGACCCAAACAGAATCCATATTTAATACTGTGTTCCCACTTGGACATGTACTCTTTCAAGTCAGCATAAAAGAAGCTACTGAGACTGTGTTATCTTTGACCAAAGCATTGTGGCATCACAGATGAGCTGGTACCCTTTATAAGAAAATCTGTAGTGGAAACCCTCACATTTTGCACACACAGACACAAGTGTAGCAATAGGCTACTGATAGCTTGGTACGAAGTGGTCAAACAGACATGTACAAACCTTTCAGCGTACTTGGTGTCGACCAGCATTTAAGAAAAGTAGAAATAATGTGTTCAGTGATCCAAGCTCAGTCAGGAAGTCCACCTTCACAAAATCCATGAAGAATAGGTGGTGCCACTCTAATGGCTAACTGCAGCATAGTAGTCTTTGTTAATTAAATCAGATTTCTAGTGTCTTAGTCTAGTGTTTCTCTTTTTAATTTTTGGTCACCTGTCTTATTTCTAATAATAACATCATACTTACATACATACTTGCTTCTCTGTAATATTGTAGGGTCTTTACCTTACAATATAAAGTGCCTTGAGGCGACTGTTTGTTTGTTGATTTGGGGCTATTTAAATAAAATTGTATTGAATTGAATTGAATTACTTACCAAGTTAATTTTTGAGATCTTGGATCATAGCAAGGAAGTCCAGCTGAGGAGTGAGCATTCATGCGTTACATTACAGGTTTTAAAAAACTCAATTATAATACAGAACAGATACACTATATCAGTAAAACTATGATCTGTACTTTCTGAAGGGCCATCACTGAACGACTTCCTTCCTACAGTACTGTACGTGAAATAGCCATTTTCCAGTGCAGTACAGGAACATTTTGTTTTTACCTCCAAAATTATGGTTTAGATAATCAGATTAACCTGATGACTTTAAAAAAAGTCTGGGTTGAAGTTTGTTGCACCATGTCACAAATCCTCTCTTTCGGTACTTCTCAGTGTTGGAAGGCCTGCACATGACAGTTTTTATACATTTTTTAAGCTGACAATGCAAAAAGCACACCCACTTCATGCAGTGATTAACCAATTTTACTGAGGTAAGAAAGTAGCCATGACATAACATTTTTTTTATACTTACAGTAAATATATATGCGTACTTTTATCTCCCTGTCTCATTTTTTGCTCCATCAAATTTTAATGTGGAAATTTATTTAGAGACATCAAATAATTTGAACAATGTACAAATCTGATCAGATCTATCAAAACAAAACTGTGCAAGCAGTAATTAAACTATATGGACCTCGACTTACCACTTACTCACTCTTCTACCACTAGTTCAATTGCTAGCTTGTTGAAGTTCAATCACAAAAAAGGTTCTTGCCAGAGGTAGTTGGGGCAGATGATGGGTGCACAGAGTATACACAGGAATTTGTGGAATTTATGTGGAGAATCCCAACTAAATTTTTTAAGAAAAGGAAAAAATAAAGATAAATAAACGTGTTGTGTCTAATGTTGCTTTGGACTTTTTCTATATTAATATATACCACGATCTTTCCCAAACTTCATCTAGTGCTGTAACTTACTAAACATAATCCTAATAATCCTTCAGTAAAGAGTAATTGCATAAAATTTGACCTGCATGGGAGGCTTATGAGGAAAATACCTGAATGCTGTAAAAAAGAACATTAGAGCTAAACCAAAGTTTGCCAGTATGCATTGGAATAACGTGCACTGGACAGAAGAGTCAAAGATAGAGTTGTAAGGCATAGCTGTAATTGTTTAACTACTTATCTGTTTGAAATCTTGTCCACCTCACAATGTTTGTGCAGCCAAGTGAAGATCCATTATTCAAACAAGGTGTTCACTGGCTTTTACAATCTTATCTGCCATCTTTATTGTATAGCATGTAAACAGAAATTCTTTAATCTATTCATGTGCTTTTATTTTTTTATGCTATACATGTTCCTTTTTTTGTATCAATTGAAACAGCTCTGAGGATTGGTGTGTTGGAGAGCAAGACAGGAAGGCTGAAAAAGTCGCAAGGCGTTTTGCTTAGTTTGGTATCCAGGTGACAGAAACAGAGTGGCACCTTAACTGCAGTGTAGGTGGGAGTGGTTGGGCCTGAGAAGACCTGAGAGAAGAGTTTAGTGACAGAAACACAACAGCAAGCAGATGAAGGAGACAAAAACCTAAGCAAAAGTGGATGTTGTGACATCATCTTCCCCTTCCTTGTTTGCTTTACGAGCAATGTAAGCTTCTGTGGCCTGCTCTGTAACATCTAGACTGCATGTAATTATCAAGCCATCAAAGCCAAGCTGCTGTGCCAGTCAGCTTATCAAGGGTTAAGGGGACACACTTGTCTACAGCAGTACCCCGCTCACATCTCTGGCCCGAGCGCATCTCAGCAGTCTTTGCTAATGACTTGTAGCCAACAAATTCCTAAGACTCTCAGGTGGCTTCCTCCAACCAAGCTCTGTGCGATGATGAAAAGCCTGAGATAAAATAAACTGACAGTTGCAACTCATTGCGAGGAGCAGGCAGCAACCTAGCAGCAGCTGAGACCCTGGGAGCCCAGCACTCCCTCTCTTTTTTTTTATCCTTTCCTTCATCACCCCCTCCATTCTCCTCTGCCCTCCTCCTGTGTGTCTCAGTGTGTGTGTGTGTGTGTGTGTGTGTATGTGTGTTTGGCTGTGTGTGCAGGCATGGCAGAGGGCAAGTCTGTACATTTGTTGTGGTATATTTAAATGCACTGGCTGCGGTATTGTGTGAGTGCACATGTGGGCACCTGCATGAGAAAATGCAAGGGTGGATGAGTGTTCTTAGGGGGAGAGTACAGGGTAACTACTGAGAGGGGAAACTAGATGCCCCTGCCACTGTTCCCTAATTAAAGCCCATTCCCGCCTTTTTTATTTCAGTCCATTAAGCAAAAAACTGTGGCCACCCCTCTCTCGCTTCCACACATGACACACTCCAATCAATACACTCCCACTGGCTGCCTCACTGGGTGCCTCAAATGAATAGATTGGAGTGCAACATTATGTCTAATTGAATTTTGTAGGGAACGCCATACAGAGAACTGCTGCAATATTGCATTTCTTTAAAGTTAAAAGAAAACTGTTTTTTTTTTTTATTTTAAAAAATATGTTTGCTTAGTGAGAAAGAATGCATTCCCAAGAATACATATATGACCATAAATACACACAAAAACATAGCTGTTGATATGCTGTTGGGCTTTAAAATCATTACTTACATGACCTTAATACAAGATTAACTATAATGTAAATTCTGTAAATTGTATATAACAGTATTATCTAGTTCTGTTTAAGCAGTATACCACAGCTAAGACACAGCTCAAAAAACCTAGCTATCCACTTAGGTCAGCACCACAAAGGTTCACATTAGCACATCAGGCCCCGGGAGAGAGCCTCCTCCTGGCTGGTGGCTGTGGGGGTTCAGTCAGGGATGGGGGGAGGCTGGCAGATGGTTCAGTGGTATGTCTGATGGATGGACTGACTGATGGATGGATGGATGTCCCTGACTCTTCTGTTGTGTGTGTACCATTTCTACACATTCCCTTTGTGTGACAGTTACATGGACTGCCATCTCTATTCAGGCATGTTCTTATCCAGTTGCACTTTATATTACAGCTTGGTAATAATGTGGTAATAAGGTGGAAACATGACGGTAATAATATGGAATTAGCAAGTTATTACAACTTAAATACCAACACTGAAATATATGTCATTGTAACCTTAATACAAGGTCAGAAACTGGTTATTACACGTAAACTATGACACGTTTCCAGGGAATCATCACATTACATTAAGATTGCTTTAATAGGTTATTTACATGGAATTAGATAGAAACAGGCAGTTTTACATTTTGCAGCCATGATTCCTGGTTATTGCAAATCAACTACCAGGTGTTTCAGGTAATAAATCACAGAATTAAACCTGTAGCCTTCAAACTAAGAAGAATGCTGGCAAAATAAGGTAGAATTAATTCCAGCATTATAACATGGTAATAGTGTCCTAATATCTTAAAGCATCAACCAATATTGCTTCATTAGTATGAGTTACTACCACTTCAAAGTCACTGTATAAAAAAAAAAAATCAATTCACAAATGTAACAATTTATTGGTAGCAGGTTAACATATTGTTATGAAAATTTTACTATACTAATTGGTTTTGCTTCATAATGTGTAATAATCTTTCCACATTATTACCCCCAGTTTCTGGCCTGTTATTACCTAGTTACATACATTTCAGTGTAACATTACTCAGCTATAATTATTGTTGATAAAAGAGATTACTTGGATGTTACTATGGTAATTAAGTGGTAATAACTTGCCATTTCCATATTATTACCTTACTTGACCTACTATAACTTGAGTTATAGTAGGTCTACTAATCTCCTGGTAAACTAGGCTGATGTTGGTCAAAATTCTATAAACCATAAGTAATGTTAGTTTATTGGACAAAGTTTAGGTAGTTTGTTGACTTTGCAAAATACAGCTTTCTTTCTTGCAATAATAATTATATCACAATACAAATTTGAAATCCCTTCCTGGTTCAAATATGACCAGTCTTTAGTTCAGATTTTGCTAATCCCGTCATTACAAAATGGAGATGCTGTTTTGAAGTACACAATATCAGCGACATGATGCATTACAGAGTATCATTTTCTTTTTTTTTTTTACAAAACCCCCCCCCCCAAAAAAAAAAAATTAAATTTTCATTTGCATG
>VUQS01055023.1:0-18098 GCA_015108495.1 Heterochromis multidens | reverse complement strand
CTTGTAAATAACTCATGAAAGAATAAAGTTACGTTGAAACCAAGCACACCATTGTTTTTCTTGTGACATTACCAATAAGTTTGATGTGTCACATGGCCCTCTTCCTATTGAAAAAACAAAAGTTGTGTCCAAGATGGCCGACTTCTAAATGGCCACCATGGTCACCACCCATCTTGGGGAGTTTGCCCCCTCACATATACTAATATGCCACAAACAGGACTTTAATATCACCAACCATTCCCATGTTATTACGGTGTATCCATATAAATGGCCCACCCTGTATATCTTACACCCAATTAGAACATCTAAGGACTCCTTCCTTGAAGTTCGAACCAATAGAGTGCAGGCTATTATCTCTAAAGCCACTGAATCAAGTGCCAACACACACACACACACACACACACACACACACTGTCAGAGCTCCATCAACATGTCAAGGTCAAATTATAAAGACAATAAAATCCTGACTGGTGACAC
The DNA here is from genome assembly GCA_015108495.1 of Heterochromis multidens. Taxonomy (NCBI): domain Eukaryota; kingdom Metazoa; phylum Chordata; class Actinopteri; order Cichliformes; family Cichlidae; genus Heterochromis; species Heterochromis multidens. The sequence goes on along the minus strand of VUQS01055023.1, from coordinate 17,621 downwards.
TTGTTCTCTCATTCAGTGAGCAGTAAACAACATGTCACTGTCAAACAGCCAAACCCAGCACCTGTCTGTCTGAGAGTGTGCAAGTGCCCACCACCCCCTACATACAGAGTGCACACACAGAGCAAACACTAAACTGACCGGGGCTGTGGAGACATATTTTTGTGTGCATCTATATGCATGTGTGCATGTCCTGCTGAGGGAACACACACCAAGCTACTTCAACAAAGGTTTCCAGAGGTGAATGACCGCTTAATTAAAACAGACCCTCGCTGCAGGCACTGGAGCCTTCCCAGCATGCCGATGGTACAGCAAGTGAATCAACCGTTTCATTCCTCAATTACCTGCCATCTGAAGAGCTCATTGTACTTCATTAAACTATCACACAGCATTTTAGTCCTTTTTATGTTGGAAAAGTATTTTTAAAAAATTTGTCAAACAGAAAAAGAAAGAAAAAAAAAACCAGTCAGTTGGCAATTTAAATTCTTCTGGAAAGTCCAAGTCATTTTCTTCAAAGATTAAATAATTAAGCAATTAATAATAACCATTATATTATTGGGATTTTTGATTCTGTTTAAGGCAAAAGCATTAAAGAATAAACCTGTGATTTATGTCACATCCTAGTTACAAAGCAGCTTTGATTATAGAAAGTACAAATTAGCTGTATAGTATGTGTCAGCTATAATATAAGTTGGAACATTGTATAACAATCCCCTTGTTCTTTCTTTCACTTGTTGCTGACCAGTTAGCTCTGTCTCATTCTGTCTCATATTTTCCCTACCAGCTGGATCTCTGGCACCTTCTAAAAGTGTACCTTCCACCTGCTTTGGAACGTACACCAACTCCACTGTCTTGGACTGCAGCTGGGAATGGCAGCTCTTCTTCTGTTCTGGAGATCCACAGCAAGCCGGAGGGCCACTCAAACCAAAACCTGCAGCAGGTAGAAAACTGGTTCTTGTGACTACACCAAGCTTACAGAGACTTAAGCGCAGAACAAGGACTACTGTTGCCAGCCACAGTTCCAGACAGCTTCTCAGTTTATCCTCAGGATGTGAGACTCACTACTGAGGCTGGTGATTATATTGCTCAGATATTTATTTGTCACAAAGTACATGGCAAATAAAATGTCTGCAGAGAAGCAACTAATAATCTAAACCTGTGAGAAACACTGAGGTCATGTGGCACAGGAAATGGATCAAAACTAATGACAACATGCAAAACACAAAGATGAACACTGGTAAGTCATCCAAGTCGTATGCTGAACAACAACAGTATGTGACACATTTTCAGCATATGCAAGCAGCCTTAAGCTTTAGAGTATATGCAGCAAAGTACCTCACCGTCTCTGTAGGGCATAAAAATGCTATGTGTACCTATTTCATTCAGCCCTGTGTGTATGTGCATATACACGTGCATGTCCACGGTGCATTTTGTGCATCCCAGAACAATCCAACGAGTCCAGCGAATCCACCAGAACATGACCCATGGGCTGACAATGGAGCAACAAAGGCCCTAGGAAATGAATTCAATGGTACCACACTGAGATACAAAAGGTACCTAGAGGGGTAGAAAGCAACAAAACAATCAAAAGGGAGGTGGGATTAATCTGTGTTGAGGCATCACAGAGTAGCCCAGTCACTCTACATGCACTGTGCGCTCAATTAAACTATCATTAAGAGTAGCTGGAAAGGTCTGTAAAGCCATCAACTGCTGCATCTGTATGTTTGTTTAGAACTGGGTGAGAGGGCCAGCTGATTCAGCATGAGCAGCAGGTGATCAGAGGGAGAAACAAGAAACAAACTGCTCAAACAAAAAGATAAAGCATCATATTCTATTAGAAAATGAGAAATTACTAAAGAACTCTATAATCACTGCCAATGAGAGAAGTCTCATATTAAGCAAATGGGAGCTCAGAGAGTTGGCAAAATCATCACTGGGCAAGAGGTACAATTATAAAATGAACACAAACAGCACCCTGGGAAGATGCTGACTGAATGACGACCATCAAACCCTGACATGAGAGACAATGATGGTGCAATTGAACAGAGAAACTAAAATGCTTCTTGTCACGTGGGGGGCTAAATGACAGCTCTGATTACTCATAAACCTGTATTTGCATACCCGAGTAATCTGATGTCAATTAGGAAGCAGTGAGGGAGAGAAAATCCATCAGAGGAAGAAGACGAAGAGGATGGGGAAGTGGACCGTATTCTCCCTAGAGTGTGGCATGCAAATGATTTTCTGGAAACAAGATAAACAGTAGCATCATTTGGCTGGGGCTCATTACCATACATAACCTTGTGCATAAGGCTGTGCAAACTCAGAGAACATTATCATCACAGGAAACAAGTGAGGAATCAGATTACAGAACTCTCCACTTAGCCAGCAGTCTACACCCTCTACACAATTATAAGCAGCATCATCTAAACTTTGGACTGATTGTAATTCTACACTTTGGGCTCACTAATAACCTGCACTAATCGACGCAAAGCATAACATACCATTACACTCAAACAATAACACAGTATGCTGAGAAAGGAGGGGTAGAAAAGAGAGGTAAAAGGAAGTGCACTGAAAACTGGAAAGCGACTGAGCCTCTTGATGTTTTGAATAAAGTCCCCATGGGCTGTAAGCCCACAGAGAGAGCCAGCCAGGAAATCCCAGACAACAGAGAAAGACAAGTGTGGAGCATAAGGCAACTCTCAGAATGGATGGGCTTGGATTATATAGTACTGGAGTCAATGTGCAACTTCTGAATAAACAGAGCACATTGTTATAATTTCTGTTACACTGCCATTAGTTTGTGTAAAACAAAATTAAAACTTAATGAATATTTTTCATTATATATTGTGTCATCGCTGATGAGAGGCAGGAATTTCATTTCAATTTTCATTCCGATAACATTGTCACACATAACATTTTACACTTTACATATACTGTAGATGCTTGGGCCAAACTCCTGTGGGTGTAATTTAAGCCAAACATGACCCTAACTAAGTTGTTTTTCATGCTTAAATGTAACCAAACAGCCAAAGAAAAGAAAACTAAACAGTGAGTGCAACAAGAAATAAATCACAGCCTCCAGGTTCCACCACCACCTGTTTATATGCTCTTTAAAACAAGCATTATAATCAGTTTCAGCTTTATAACATCTGTCCAAATAATGTTCAGTACAAAATTCTCTTTACAGAGAAACGCTATTACTGTACAAATAGTAGACCTTAGATATCATGTTACTGTCTGTCAACAGTAAAACGACTATTAACATCAAGGTAAGTTCCTTGATGTACTTTTTTGGGCATCAGAAGATAAATAATTAGCAAAGAATGTGAAGCAAATCATTATAGCAAGGAGTTTTGAGTGATGACAATGACAAACTAGGCAGGGCTGCATACTGTATTGTTTGTAACCCACTGGAACTCACTAGTGGTTGTACTTCCTTTCTTTTAAAGTTTGTGTTCTCTGACAAAAGAATGTGACCTCTTTGCAGCTCTAACGTAACAGTATTAGTCATGTTCAAAGTGGACCTATTGTGGACATTTCTAGCTCTGTATTTTTATTCTTAAACTTTGCTTGAGTAGCTTTACACAATTCACAGTTAAAATAATAAGTTCAAGATTCATTTTATACTGGGCCAGGGCAGTCTGAAAGAGGACATTGTAGCTCCTCTCTCTTTAAGGCCCCTCACCGTTAAGCCAACTTCCTTCTGACTGGCTACCTCTCACAAACAGAAGGTTTGAACAAGCAGGTGGGGTGGGGCTACTGTCAGGTTGCCAGTGATAGGGATAACACATATGACACCTTCAGCAAGAATTTAGAATCACCAACAACCTAAAGCTGGTTTTATAGTCCTGCAAAGGTAGCACGTTCGCTGTCCACTCCGCTCCAGGGACTGCCCGTCTACCTGCAGAGAGCTCTGTTGTCAGATGAAGGCAGTGCACAAAGTATGTGGTACAATGGGTCTGTGGGCCACTCTTGCTGGTGGTGTTGTTGGTCTGTCAGCCAGTCGGGGAAAAGAGTGAAGTCTTGCAGCCACTGTCTGTGCTTTTTTAGCGACGCGCAGTCAGGATCTTGGAGGACTGCGCGGGAGTGCGTCTGCGGTGGGTGAAAACCCCTCTCCCCCCTCTGTCCGACCAAAAAGTGTACGCGGACGGACACATTTGTCGGACTATAAAACCAGCTTAACGTGCTCATCTTTGGATTTGGAATTCCACACCGAAAGGCCTCAGCCAATTAGCTGGCTGAAATTTCCTTGCTGTAAGTTGACAGCAATAACCCCTGCACCATCATCCCAGTGATAACCCTAACTATTGAAAAGATTTTCTATAAATACATTCAGCCTGTAGAACCTGTCAACCACTGGGAGCACGACCACTAAGAGACATATTTGCTCTTACTATACTGTTTAAAAAAAAGAAAGAAAAAAAAACACTAAACTGAAAACTGTTGAGCTAATTGCGTAAAGTTTCAAATGTCAATACAAAAAATTGTGGACTGTGTGAAAACAATAATATACAGTGAAATTGAGCATGACAATAGGGATGAATAAAGAGGACTTTAATAAGCACACAGTGGACTAAGAATAACCTTTTCCAGGCAGCAGGACTGAATAGAGGATGATTATTACACTCCTGCTGCACTACAGGTCTCCAAGGCAAGACGGAGTAGTCAGCAGAGAGGGGTTTTACATGCACGCAAACACACATAAACACAGATTATCTCTGAAGGATATATATGACTATTCCAGACTAACTGAAGAGGTCTGAATGTAAAATGACATACCTCTTAGTAGCTACATTTTACATCTGACCTTATAAAGCTGATGCAAGTTGCTTTCTGTGAAGCATCACCTCAATGCATAGAGACATACTAAACCTCCAATTTTCAACATTCAGCATCAAATACAGCCAAATTTTTCAAAATCTTAATTCATTTGCATACACATTACTATTACACCACCAGTCTTAGGAGACCGGTGGTGTAATAGTAATAGTTTAAAGAAAGATTTCAAATACTAGAAATTCCTATATGCACTTGAAACTGGCTCAGTGTCCAACATCTTACATGCAAAGTGTTTCTGTAAACACATCTTTAGAACCTAGGATGCCCTGGAGAACATGATAGGAGCACAAAACAAGCATGCTTTGACATCAACCTTGTGTAGCCATTAGTATGGGCAAATATGAGCTGAGAGAGGTGCTGTTGTAGGTGTTTACTGTGTTTTCCAGACGAGCCCAGTTGGTGGTGAGATGGAGTCGGCTGGAACAAGGACTGCTGCAGCAGAGATCACAGGTACTCTTCAGGGACCTGCCATGTGCTATTAAGGTAACAGGAAGAGCATCAGTCTGTGGGGTGGGCAAAAGGACCAGGCCTTTTCTACTGTATCTATGGAACACCTGCGGACTTCTGCGGTAACTCCTCTGTCTGATTCTCCCGAAACTGACAACAATACACACTAAAGAAAGCAGTTCTAAAGTAGGGAACAAAAGCATACAAATGAATCTGAATCTAGTATCAAATCTGCAAATAACTTTAAATGACAAAAGTAAAAAAAAAATACTGGCGACCGCCACTGGTACACCTCAGCCTCCTAGTAGATGCACCTGTGGTGTGAATGTGAAGATCCTATGTCGCTTCGTTCTGAAGTTATCACATTCACAAGATTTTCAGAAAACTTGACCTCTGCCCTTGAGATCGAGGTCCCTGAGATTCAAACTTGTCCGAGATTTTTAGTAGATACACCTTTGGTATGAATTTGAAATTCCTAGGTGACTTCCTTCTGGAGTTATCACATTCACAAGATTGTTTTTTAGAAAACCTGACCTCTGACCTTGACCTTGAGGTCGAGGTCACCGAGATTTGAACTCTAGGTCACTTCCTTCTCGAATTATCACATTCACAAACTTGGGTGTCCATGCCACCTGCCCGCCTACCTCATCATCCTTTTTGGCTTAGGGGTAAAAAAAAAAAAAAAAATGCTTAAAGGCAGTTTTCATGTGAACAACCTAACATTTATGTTTTCATCATATTTTAGTCATAAGAATTCATTATTTATATACTCAACCCACAACTCAAATGCATTTCAATCTTCACAGAACATTGCCTTGACTGTTTTTTTTTTTAAACCTGCTTCATTTACAATTGTTTACTAGTTTCCCTGCCTTTGACTTTGCTTGGCAAATTACTGCCACTTTTAAAATTTGTGAAAAATTGGGAATCATTTGGATGAATTTGAACTGTGTTTACATGTACATACTTGTACACACATGGTGCAAAAACAAGACTCCTTTTAGGATTTCTAAATTTACTTCAAGCATAAAATTTCCAATAAAATTCTGAATTTATTTGACTCTCATAAATGTCCATGTTCGATTTCTTCAGTTGATGGCTATATGAGTGTTTTGTACACAACTTGTAAAAAGAGCGGGAAAGGGGTTGCTCTGGCGGCCTGAAGATTAAACTGCTGACTGTAAACCTCAAGGTCCCCATTTCAGGTCTCGCCTTGGGCTTTTGTTGCCTGGACTTGCATCTACTCCTCCCCTAATTTCCTAACTATCGAGTATATTAAAGTGAAAAAAAAAAGGCCAAAAACACACACATTCTCACAAATGAGTAGAATGCTACTATACTAGTGCAAAATACATTATTCTTCTCAGGTTATCCTGTAGCCTATGAAATAGAAAATAATGGGAAAAATTAAAAAAGTAATTAAAAAAAAAAAACCAGTTTCATCTGACCTGCTTTCCAAGACCCAGAGATATTCTATCTTGAATAATAATAATAGTAATAGTAAAAAAAATATTTAAAGTCTTTAATTTGACAGGCTGTTTCTATTGGTGATGTGTCAAAGTCCTTGGCTCAAATTAAGTGTGAACCAAGTCCATTAGCAGGAAATAAGTGTATAAATAAATACACATTAAGGCAAAAGATGAATATTACCAGTATAATCATAAAGCCCTGAAAGCACTCATGTATACAGTGTTTCTTTATTCACCTAATGTATGTGCCCTTGTTTCAGGCTAGCATGTACTGTAATAGCAGAGTGGTGGTCTCCACCTTTGCAGTCATTTATGGTCATGCTAGTTTCTCTCCACAGCTGTTACCCTGTGTGTCGGCACATGCAGTGCAGCAGAGGAAACACAGGTAAAAGATAACAGTACTTCAGCTGATTACGACTTGACAGCCTAATGTAAGAGCAACAAATGCTTCCAAACAAGTGTTAATTCACCTAAAGCTGAAGATGAACATACACCGACTGACCTCAAACATTTTTGAGTCTGATAGCAGTGAAACTAGTCCCCCTAAGCAGTCAACCTCATGGAAACTCAGCTATAACAAATAATTAGAACCTTATCATTTAAGGGAGTCTAATAATATTTCAAGAACTAGCCAATTAAGAGGAATTCTCATTTTCCTTATTTTTTTCCAATCTTGACAAATGAAGATCATTTCAAAATTTGTAACTGAAATAGAAGCCTTTAAGTATTTCATTAAAATATAGATTAGTTTACTGGGATTTGGCAGAAAAAGTGAAATGCATTGTCTGTCAGATGTATTAGTCAGTGACATACATTGAAAAAGAAGACAATCAACTATACAGCATTTTTTTAAATACTCAAATAAGAGAGAGAGAGCTTGGTCAGTGATGTACAAAGCAGGGAAAACAGGATAATTAATTTCGAGTCCCTCACTAATAGGGTTTAATAAAGGTTTAGGTATTCAGACAGAAGCCTGATGGTTCTAATTTAGGGGCAAATTCAGATAGTGATCTCAGGATTGTGAAATACCAACAAAATCACCCTGTTTTCTTTTAGACCAATTATATACAACAGCCATTAGGCTTTATCAGCAGTTAGAAAGAGGCGATAGCACTGTTGTAACTAACCTGAAATTAATACAACAGCAGCTAAGCTGGGAAACAGGAAAGGCCCGGTCTTTCTTTCAGTGGTAGAACCACATTTTTTACTCCTTCTGGAAATCAACAGGAAATGCCACTTGAGATATTACTGTATAACAATAGATAGGGCCCTTCCAGTAGGCAAGAAGGAAATACTGATGCTGTTTATGACTACAGGAAGATTAACAATACCGTGTTAAAAAGGGGGTAGTAGGAGAAACAGAACACAATAAAAAAAATATGATGTACAACAGGGGAAGTGGGTGGGTTTGTGGCATGAAGAGTGAAGTAAGGTGAAGGGAGGAGCAGTTGGAGAAAACCACTTGTGCCAGCTCTGGATGCCAAGAGCTATAATACCTTTTGGCAGAGCTTAGAGCCATGTGCCCAGCTCCAACATAGGCCTTGGGGTGCAATCTAACTCAGGCTGATAACTCAGCATCCACTGCCTCTGTAGAGCCAAGTTATTCCTTTAATTGAAAATCATCTTCCCAATACAACAGGGAGAGAGCAGAGCACAGCTCATTACAGAGCACTGAGTAAAGCCTTGCACAGAGCTTCTCGCAGAGTGGTCTCTGCTATTAGTTGTGTTGGTACATGAGTATCTGCATCACCTCTGCAAAGCAAAACTTCCTGCCCTTTACACATACACATTAATGAGCCTTTAAATTAATAATCCTTGTAAACGCTTTTACTTTCATTTATAGGAAAATAGTTTTAAAATATTTTGAAAGCATTCATGGGAGCACACAGGACAGTAATATAAAAACTCCTTAGATCATTTGTTGAACGACTATAAGAGATCACAGTGTCGCAGTTACTCCATCCTTACACTAAAGCAAAGACAGATGAAGTAAACTGGAAGAATCCACAAAGATTTGTTTTTTTTGCACAGCTAGACGTAGCTAATTATTTCCTGCCCTGTGTTACATCTCTTGTGAAACTCATGCTGATGAGCATATAATTACCATTAAATATTTGGAAAACACTGCAACTGAATCATCAAGTTTACTTTCAAACCTCTTTGGTGGCCAAAAATGTGACTTCATCTCACTGACAAACATATGAAACAGTACGTCATCAGATGCTATCCGCTGCATCTAGTCCTGCAAGTAGAGCAAAAATATGCAACATACCCAACAGGAAATGCCTACAACCTGTTCTTCACACTGTTATTTATAATCATCTGCGTGAGGCTGTGTTCTGCTAAAGCAGAAGTCAGACTCAATACAATGAAAAATAGAACGCAGGATAATTAGGAAATCAGAAAGGCTGTGTATAATAAAGAACTGCTCTTAACTCCTAACATCAAAATGTCAACTACTCATAAAAAGCATCCCTGCACAGGAGGGACATTCAAAAATTGGCTGGTGAAGGAGCAGAGACTGCAATCCTACATTTAGCTGTAGAAAATATTTCATTATTAGTATAAATTCTGTACTTCAGCTCATGCACGCTTCTAAAAATTCTATCTGCGAAATTGCTGGAATAGATGAGCGCAATTAACTTAATTAACCAGCATAATCCACAGAACCTCTGCTCCACCCAAGGCTCTGGTTTAGTCACCAAGACAAAGCCAGGGAGACAAAGCTGACATACCACTCTGTTCTCCTTGTGGTTGCAATACTTTCTGGATGAGCACATACAGTACAGAGTGTACAAGTACAACTTGGGTTATTAAACTACCAATGCGGAGCAAAGTGAACCTAACTTCCAAATCAGCAGGTGTTGGATAAAATAATTGTATTAAATTATTATATAAATTATTATATTATTAAAAAGTTATTTGCAAAGTTATTTGATGTACTATATATGTGGATAAGCTATAAAGGACAAATTTTAAACAATGATTATCATAATGGCATCATTAATTTTAAATTATAAACAGCTATGCTACTACATTAATTGTTCCATTTTATAACTTAAATACAGTAGAATCCGGAATTCTACTGTACTGTGAATTCTCAGAGGCAATCGGCAATCTGCTACAAAACTAAACAGTATTTATACTATGTATTATGTATTTAGAACAGTTTTCTTCTGTTGCCATGTTTGCAAAACCCCATTTTATTCACTTTCACCATCTCACAGGTTACATGGATGCTCAAAGGTGATGCTTGTCGCTTCACAAATGACTAAGAATTTGGTTTCAAGAGCAGGGAGGCATTTATAACATCACTGCAAAAAGCTTGCAGAAGCATGGCGGTTCTCTTCTGTTAACAAGGTTTAGCATGCAAAACAAAAGCTTAAGTTATCATGTGTTTGTGTCTGACTTGTGGTTCACATACTGTATAAAGTACAGAGCATGAAATACAATATTTCAAGCGTTCGCAGATTTTACTCAATGTGATGGACTTCACTGTCAAGTTGTCATTTCTGTCACTACAACTTCACACTTAATGTCAACACACACACATACACACACACATACACACACACACACAATCACGGTGAGTATCCTGGTTAGGGTTGTGTGATCTTCTCCATGGTCCAGCTGTCCCTCTGTGTGACTGACGATAGCTTTTGATTGTGCTTACAGTAAAAAGAATCATAGTAGTTAGCTCTAGAAAAACTTAAATCACCAGATCCACCTTGGTTGATTCCACCCGCTGCTGCCTCTTCGGCCAGAGAGGAGGAGCAGCTGCAGCTACACTGAGGCACTCGCCCTGTCCAGCACTGAAATCTTTTCACGGTTAGTAAGAGGCAGAGAACAGACGTTAGTCCCACTAGTGAGAGCAGCAGTGCCCATTATCCTTATGGAATGAACAATGTGCTCCTGTCATAAACCAGCTCTGAAAAACAGATTCTGCACAGGGGTTATTAATGGAAATATTATCAATGAGAGTTTTTGTGACAGCTCAGACAGTGCAAGGGACATTACATAACACCAACTTCTATCGATGGCTTCTGAGGAAATAAACTGGTTGGTTGTTCTTTGCTATAAAACTGCACTATTAAGCTTTGATAAAGAAAATGAAAAGAAGCCCAACGATGCACTCTCTTTGGTCAGATGAGATAAAGATTGAATTTTTCTGCTCAGATGGAGTTGGTTTGAACCTAGTGTGGGCTACCACAGCAGATGAATGGTCCTAACAAAGCACGGAGGTAGGAATGTGATGATACTAGTCTGGTTGAGTGCAAAAGGTGAGAGCCCCATGAATGTTGAATAAATATACTATCTGACAAAATGATGCCCAGTCTCCAGGAGCCTGACAGAAGAGGACTATTCCAGCATGAGCATTCCAGCAAAGCACACTGCTAAAATCAGACAACTGTTTCAGTCCAGCAAATGGCAGCTGAAAAAAAACTGTCTTTGAGGAATGACAGAACTTCTCTCCAACTTGTGAAACACTGGTATCCACCATGCAGAGGACTGGGTCTATCATCAAAAAATAAAGGTGGACATATAAAGAATTGATAATATAAAAGATGTGAAACTCTGTGATGAAAGGTGTACTGACTTTTGCTGCACTGAGTTCCAAAGCACCAACAGCATGTAGCTGAACATGCACATAGGTTAAATGCTGGCTGGTTGAAAAGTGGCCCTGAACAGGAAAGGAAGTGACAGCAGAGTTCACCATACGAGGAGAAGTACAAGGAAACATCAAAGATAAAACAGCAAGAAAAGTACAGACAGTGGATGCGCTGGACACTTTTCTTTTTTTGTTAACTCTCATTTGACTTCAGATCTTTGTGTGTCACAACTTTTCTCTTCCCCAAAGTGCTGCTATTGGCTGAGGAAAAAAGCAAGAGAAGCCCACTGACCAGTTTTTTGTGACAGTCTGCAAAGCTGTGCATAGACTCTGGCCCAACGCATAACCACGTTTAAACTATAAGAAAGCGGGGTTACAAAGTCAATGAAAAAAGCAAGATTTAGTAGACTTTTGAAAGCTTGGTGCACAATCATTAAGTTACTGCAACTGGTGTTTCCTGAAGTAGATGATGTTCCCTGTCTGCACAATCAATGCAGTTCTTATCAGTTATTTTGCTAATACCTGTCAAATACTGAAAAAGAAAGCTGTGAACACATTATAATAAAACAGACAGTTTTTTTACCATCATTTTTATGTTCCACAGACTCAAAAACATCATTCAAGCCTCAGGTCGACAAAGGGACCAACTCATCCATGACACAGGGCCAGTGATCCTCTGTTGCTGGCCCTGCTGAAACTTTTTCCTTATGTGTTCTGGTGCTGGTCACAATTTATTAAAGTATATTACTTATCAATGTTAAGAGGTGGTCTTTGTTTTGAGTCAAATCACACACCCTACATTATTAATCACAGTGAGAAGACGTAGAAGAACTACAACCATTAGCAAACCATCACAAATGAGGCAGTCAACCTTACTATAGGTCACCACTAATGTTTTTTGTCCCTTTGCTTATAAGCTAATAATGCCTGTTTCTAATGTTTAACTTTAAATATACTCAGCCACAATCAAAATGTAACAATTTTATTAGATTAATGTTTCTTTCGAGCAAACACAAGAATAAGCAGCAAGTGCAGAATCAGCAGCACAATTGATTTGTGGAAACAAGGTTAAATGTCCGGGAATAAAAACTAGAGGAAAGAACTGGCAGTGAATATAAGACTGTCAGCTCAGTTTGTGTTGAGTATTCTTAACATCTGACCACTCTAGCCCAGGTTTTATCCTGCCAGAATGCAGAGCTTGCAGTTGAGCCGAGGATGTGCCAGGCTACCAGTGGGTGAGCTGACACTGAATGACCTGTCTGTTTCAGAGGGTCAAGCATGGGTTAAAAGGATCAGCTCCCTGAGAGAACTCACTTGCCTGCACCTCAGAAGGCAGCATTTAGTTGTAAGCTGCTAGCTGTGACTCTGAGTGTATGCATAACTTAACCATGATTGCCAATGGCATGAACATGCAAGCTGTTAAAGTCCCATAAGCTAAAGCCCATTCTCCACTGAACATATTTATCTCACCTAACTTCCTCAGAGTGAAGTCTTCCGGTGATTAAACTGTATTGGTTTTGAGACTTGTAATCCCAGATGCTGAGATTCATTCATGGCAAAAATCACAAGGCTCAGAATCTCTGATGCTATTCAGGTTATAAAAAAATGTTAGCATTAATGTCAGCTGCAGTTCATATTAATGTTGCATTTGTCACCTTTAAAATGTCCCACGGGTGGTTTCGGAGGCTTGTAATGGAGGTGTCAGGCATTGATTGTGGTCGCAAACGGGCAAGGGATTGCAGCAAAAGAGCCTTTCTGTATGGCTGGCATTTGATGAAATGGCCTTTTGTGTGTGTGCATGTGTGCGTGTGCGCGTGTCTGGCTAAATACTTGATAAAGTCAGAACCTCGCAGCTCAGATGCTGGTGGGCCCTGGAGGCAGTTTGAGATTTCAGTGAGTGGCAGGTCTACTCTGTGATCAACCTTTAGGGAGTTAGATGAAGTTGTCTCACTGCTGTAGCTGACAACTCGGTCTCCTTTTGTTTAAAAAATGAAACGAGATGAATGAATCCAGGTGTCATCTGGCCATCACATTTTCTACCTGAATTTCACAACTCGAGTCTTTCTCCTGACACTGATTAAACCCCTAATAATCTCTCTCTCTTCACCAAAATTACATATTTACAACACAATAAAACCAAATGCTATTATTATTACTACCATTTTTTGTACTGTTTGTACCATTTATTTTGTAGATTAAATAAGCCTCACTTAAAAAGTATAATTTTAGAATACTTATTTCTATTGTGTGGATCTATTATAAACTTGCACTTGTCCACTATTATTGTCTAGGGTGGGTTTGTTTTGTAGTACTAATTTACTATAGCAAATGTGGATGTTGGCATGCTCTATCATACTGAGTTATTCAAATTTTTTTTTACAGTTCAGTTGCTCAGGTTGTGCTTTATTTACCTTCATGTTAAAATAACAAGGCTTTGGCACCATGAGTGAAGTGGGCGGATGACTATTTTTGTGGTAAGTGAAGTGAAATTAATGGTACTATGTAGGTATTTGGTTAACCAAATGAAGGATTTTGAGTATACAGCCTACAGAGACATATTTGTAAGCAATCCACCAAAAACAAGCAGCATGTGGCCCAACTGTGATGATGCTATAACGATCAATGATCAAAAGAGCAGCATAAGGAGGACAGGCAATGGCCGCAGTGGACAGTTTTCATTGTTTTTAACACACTGTTTCATTTTAAAACAAAGCAGCTCTTTGCATGCTGTGACGTCTCTCTTCTTCACAGCACAGGCTAAGCTAAAAGACTAACAACAAAACAAACACAAACAAGAGTAGCCCACAGACCAGTTGCTCAGCATGTTTTTGACCATGCCACCTGGCGATAGTCCCCAGCTACAACATATCCACAACCGTCCGCAAAGCTCCATATAGGCTCTGCACAGGACCTACAGTATGCACAACCATGCCAGTCCCTCTGTGCGCTGCTTATTGTAGAAATTATTGTAAAAAGTTTTAAAAATTGGAAGATCTTTGAAGTGAATTTCAGGCAGTCTTGCAGATAGATTATCAAAGGTGAGTAATCACTGAGCAAAAGTTCTATGCAATACAAGAGTAATAAATAAGGATTATATTTAAAAATCAGCACTGCAGTATCTAATTTAAAAAAGGGTATATTTGCATTAGCACATCTGCATAAAAAAAATTGAATTACAGTGGTTCACTGCTTTCATGTATAAGAAAAAAGTCACTATGACAACTAAGTCATATCAATTGAAAATATCTGAGCTGACTTAAGGAGCATACATATTGTCTGCAATCTAAATATTTCATTTCTGAAAATGTTTAAAGGTCATTTAAGTTCATCAAGGAAAATAAAAAAGGTTTCAATATATAAGTAAAACATGAATAATAGGGTTGAATGATTTTCAATTAAAAATTTTTTTGATTAGTCTGGAAAAGTTGCCATTTTAAATATTAATATCTATTTATAGACCAAAAATAAAATGCAGAAGAAAGCCTATCCACTTATTGTATACATGTTTACAAATGGACAGAAACAGTGCCTACATTATGTAAGGATTAAGATCTGTGCATTTGATGGAATAGTGACATTAGAATGACCCGCAGCCTGCCAAAGCATTTATAGGCAAATGATTCCCAGTGGCTGGCTACTCCATATCCTTGTGGAAATCCCTGACAATCCTTTGAATTGGATTCTTATAAAGCTAATAACTGTAATGAAGAAATGCTTGATACAATATGACACTTGAAAGGTTATGATACATTAATTTTAGCCAACTAAATTTAAATTATGTAATAGCACATGTCTACATCAGTAACCTTTGTTTCACACTGATGTGTTACACACCATTAACCATCTGTCAAGCTAGCCAAAGCAGCACAGCAGGACTCATTTTAGACAATGCACAGGCTGCTTGGCATGTCCACAATCAATCCTAAGTGTGGTCGAGAACCTGTTTACGTAACCAAGCAAAAGGATCAATTGAGACATGTTCAGCGGTGTACGTTTGTATGTCCTTTTTTCACTGCCTTTGAAAAACTGCCATAAAGGAAAGGCAGAGCAGAACCATAAACACTTTTCAGACAGAATCCTTAACAATCCTGGTTTCATCAGTATGTTAAAGCTGCAGCACTCTGTCATTTAGACATAGGTCACTTCTTCTTTAATGTTCCTTACGGCTTCATTGTAATGCATGTGGTCAGAGTTTTACTGCCACAGTGGTTATTTTATGATAGTGACTTAGATAACGAGAAAGGCCACATCCCACATGTGGTTACAGGAACGCATCCATAAACACTAAACTTTACTCTCTCTTACGAATGGATTCTGCAATTATATGATGATGCACGTATGTAATAAACTCAGAAGAGAGACTTCAACAAAAAGCTGGAAGTTCCTTTCAGCACCTGTTTAGCCAAACCCCACTTTATAGTCATTAATGATGAATGTGACCTGTCACAGACTCTGTTTTCCTCTTGACCCCAAAGTAGTATGTTATAAACATTTTGATTTGCACTAGAATTATAGGGCAAAAGTGAGTAACAGACAACATACACTAATTGAAAGATGTTCAGTAATTCTGGAGAGCTCTGTGTTATGTAAGATAAAGGTCTTCTGTACTCTTTGACATGTATGGAGCAGTGTTGGCCTGATATTTAGATTTTCTCTCTTGTGAAGGAAAAAGAAAGGCCTGTTTAATATATGTAATAAGGTTGGATGACATGTTAATTTTCCATCTGGCCGCTATCAGTCCAACAAACAGCAATTGCTGACGTATTTGCCGGTGTGTGTAGCTACCCCCCACCCCCACTACCACTATAGCCACCATATTCTTTTTTTAAATATAGCAGCAGCTTTGAGGCTTTGTTAACATTAGGTAGATGAGCCGTGTGTATTCTCCAAAAGAACATTGTCTTTTAGTGAGTTGAGCAATTCAAGGTGCAGAAGAGAAATGTGGGCAGGCTTAATTTTTTGCATGCTACTACAGCATGTGACAGCATGCATTCAGGCTTATGCCATGTTGCGTGATACTTAAATGTTAGTTAGGTCTGACCTAGTAAATCCAGGATTATAATCGCTTGCGGACACCGTGGACATACAGCCGTTTCAATTATACTTTCTTTGCTAGGAGTCTGTTTGAAGTTACACATGTGTAGTTGGTGCACTATGTCTGCACATACAAGACACTACAAAAAAAAGGTATTGTAAATGAACAGGGAAGTCTGCATGAAGCCTCATATGCACCCTCTCACAATAGCTTTTCTGACACGCGTTGGCCTTTCTGTCCTCGCAGACACTGAAACTATAACACTGGAGTAACTTTTGAGGAAATATGACCACGACACTCATTCAGACATGAAGCCCACATATTCAGCTGGCATCATATCTGAAAGACACAATTTTCATCAGTGTTACAAACAGATACAGATATATAGATACAGATACAAACTGGCAATTTAAATTTAATGTTCTGCAAATGTACACTACCTATCACCAATCACATTCAAAATTTTCAGTATGCATAATGATGATTTGTGAGCATCAGTTTTCTCCAGAGGTTGCAGTATAACCAAATACAGTTTGAACCACATAAGATTATACAAATGGTGATGCCACAGGTTGCTGATGATTTCTGATCCATCACATTCATTTTTAAACACTCTTTACATACACTTGTTTCTTTTTCACTGAAGGAACTCCAAGATTTGCAGAAAAGTTTAAACATATTAATCATTAATACAAATAGAAGCTGAAGTGCATTTTAATTTAAAAATTTCAAATGTGTAAATCCAAGGTTAACTTTACCCAACCTCACTTTTTCCCCCTGCTCAACTCAGCTTTCCCAATGACAGCAACACTTAAAACAAGATGTGGAAGTGCTCTAGCTTTGTCTCAGTGGTGAGCCAAGATGGAATAGTGTGGAACCACTTAGCTATGCACTGATTAAATAGGCCAGCTGTCATTTGTCTTAGCCACCATCTCACAGCAAGCCATTGGGAGCTGTACTATTAGAACTGCCTCACCAAGCAGCATGGCCCATAGTTAATATATAATTCCCTTTCAGAATGAATAATAGCAAAGTCATACTGACCTCCAAAGAGAAACCAAGAGGATGATGGCCAAAGTTTTGACTAAGTAACAGCATCTAATGAATACTAAGGAAATGCAGAGTAAATGATCAATACATCTGAATCTCAGCATTTTCTGTCTTTTTTTTTTTTTTTTTTTTAAAAAAAAAATTATTATATTTTAAAAAAAAAAAAAAAAAA
>VUQS01055021.1:21176-57396 GCA_015108495.1 Heterochromis multidens | reverse complement strand
AAAAAAGATAAAACAGACAGAATTCCTGGTTGGCCCAATCTCAGCCACTTTACTACAAAGACTTGGCACAATGTGTCCAAACGCGTGCATAAAAAAAAAAAAACTTTGAATGTATTCTTCTATCAGTGAGAGGACCGGTGTTTTTAAAGTGAGGAGATTTTGGCTGGTGCTACTTCTTCAAAGGCTTGTTTTTGGCTTAGGAGTTAGAATTTGGTTCACCTATATGGAAAAGAAACAAACTTATTTGAATTTCATATTGCCTCTCAAAAGCAGCGATTTTATTTGTAAGTCTTACAAGACTTAGACTCAACAAGCCACTTTGTTAGGTACACCTTGCTAGTATTGGGCTGGACCCCCTTTTGCCTTCAGAGCTGCCTTAATTCTGTGTGGCACAGATTCAGCAAGATGCTGGAAACATTCCTCAGAGATTTTTGGGCCATACTGACATGATAGCATCACACAGTTGCTGCAGATTTGTCGGCTGCACATTTATGATGGGAATTTTCCATTCCACCACATCCCAAAGGAGCTCTATTGGATTGAGAGCTGGTAACTGTGGAGGCCATTTGAGTACAATGAACTCACTGTCATGCTCAAGAAACCAGTTTGAGGTGATATAAGCTTTGAAACATGGTGCTTTATCCTGCTGGAAGCAGCTATCAGAAGATGGGTGCACTGTGGACATGGTCAGCAACAATACTCGGATAGACTGTTATGTTTAAACGATGCTCAGTTGGTACTAAGGGGCCCAAAGTGTACAAAGAAAATATCCCCCACAGCATTACACCACGTCCACCGCTGATATAAGGGAGGATGGATCCATAAATTCATGTCATTTACACCACATTCTGACCCTACCATCCAAATGTCACAGCAGAAATTGAGACTCATAAGAGCAGGCAAAGTTTTTCCAGTCTTCTGTTGTCTAATCTTGGCAAGACCATGTGAGCCTCAGTTTCCTGTTCTTATCTGACAGGAGTAAGGCACCCAGTGTGGTCTTATGCTGCTGTAGCCCCTCTGTTTCAAGGTTTGACATGTTGTGCATTCAGATATGCTCCTCTGCATACCTTGGTTGTTCCTTCCTATCACCTTAAAGTGCTCTGGCTATTCTCTTCTAGCCTCTGACATCAACAAGGTATTTTCACCCAGAGAACCGCCACTCCCTAGTTGCTGTCTGGTTTTCAGATGATTCTCTGTAAACCCTAGAGATGCTTATGTGGGAAAATCCCAGCAGGTCAGCAGTTTCTGAAATACTCAGACCAGCCCATCTGGCACCAACAACCATGCCCTGTTCAAAGTCACTTAAATGACCTTTCTTCCCCATTCTGATGCTCAGTTTGAACTTCTGCAGGTCATCTTCACCATGTCTACATGCCTAAATGCACTGAGTTGCTGCCATGTGATTGGCTAATTAGGTATTTTTGAGAATGAGCAGTTGAACAGGTGTACCTAATAAAGTGACCGGTGAATGTCATGACAATGGTCGCTTTCATACTTTTGTCAAAGGGGCCGCTTTCATGAGTAAATCAGTAGGAGACATACAACAGCTTAGTCATGAAAGTTTTATAAGTCATATAAGACATATGAGATATGTAAAACACAAATATCTGTTTAACGTTAAAAATATATTTTTCCATTTTGTAGGTAAGATTTTCTGCAGATGCCCAGTTACTGAAGAGTAATTCAGTCGTAATAATAAAATAGATCTGCCAATAGAATTGGGTAAGTGATTGTCACTTCTAAAAGAATGCAGGGACACTTCCAAAATTCTAAATAAAGTTGCCCAAAACGTCACGTTTATGGTTTGAGTATAACTTTCTTAAATTGTCCTGTTACAGTCTGGGACATATGTTACAAGTAGTGCCCTCACATGTATGGGGGCCTACTACACGTCCAAATATGTGTGTTTGTTTGTATATGTGTGGGCATCCTACCGTTTCCATGAATGCTCTGACGTCACAACGTTTCCATGGTTTCTTACTGCCTGTATAACACTTGGTCTCCAGGACTTCCAGATCTAGGTAATACACATTGCCTGCTGGGCCCTGAAATTCAGAGTATAAACACAAGTGATAGGCAGAGAAGGTATAAACAAAGCTATGAGGCTCAAATTTATGAGAAGTCCTCCTGCCAAGTAGCATCATTTGTTCTTTTAAGTATATCAATAAGGGACCATTTAGGAGGTGCTCTGTGTAATTCCACACAACACTTTGTACAATAATGATTTGTCAACACTTTGAGCCGCAGTAATAGCAGCCTTTTTAGGTCATGAAGTTGATCTGAGCCTCTTAAAACCTGATCTATCCCGCAGTTGGGCCACTATAGCCTTCAGCAGCTGACAGCATGAAGTTCATAAAGTCTGTTGTGCAAGGTTTGTCCCAGCAGTCCTGCACTGAAATGACCTGGACTTTATTAACAGTCACTTCAATCCTAAAGGCCTTTTTTCATGAGGCGTGAAAAGGGATGGCTTCCCGTTATATGACATAAAATTATGTACTTTGATTTTAATGCTACATTTATTAAAAGGGACATGCACTGATGGCGGTCATTCCCAGCAAAGTGTTTCTTGTTGTTTTTAGTCCTTAGTTGCTGCACCCTAATGAAATTGCTACTATTTTCATAGCTTTAATTTAACCCAGTGGTTCCTAAACTGGGATCCAGAGACCACAGTGAGTCCTGGAGAAGCTTAGTTAAATGTTGTTATCATTCCCACAGAATGAGAGTCAGCATATTGCAACAATATAAAAAAAAGGGGGGGTCATTTCTGATCAGAAGTTTGTGCATATTTTTTTAGTAACAAAACAGAAATGTTTTCAAATGTTAACAAATGGGCTCCCCCTGACATGAATCTGGTCACGGCTGATTCTTCCTTGGGATGTTTTGGTATTACAGCCACAACAGAAGGGGGGAAAATAGCCTTTCCACCCTGGTTTAGCATGAACAAATCACAGACTGACAGAGTTCTACAGCAACCTCCGGCGGCTTTCCCACTGAGCATTGTCTTTGTACTGACCTGAGCGTGCAGATGGACATTTGCAATGCGGTTCAGGGCAAACTTATAGCCTTCGTTGCGATCCTCATTGATGTAAGTGACAGCCAGGCGAGACAGCTTCTCCACTGCTTTGTCGTTGCAGGGGATTGGAGCAAGTTCAACTGGCATTAGTACAACACCCTCTCCATACACAAACAGGATGTGAATGGATAGTGATATTAGCTGTAATAATTTGTCCATGATGGCAGGTGGTTTAGACAGGAGCACGAAGACAGGGCTGTTTTAAAGTGAAGTTTGTTCCCTTGTGTTTGCCTTCAGTCGAGGCATTGACTTTTGGAATCAAAACAGGACGGAGCTGTTGAAATAATGCCAAGGACAAAGTTTATTTGATGGCAGAGGGCTGATATTTGTGAATGGATGTTCCTGGTATTTATTTAACCCTGGGAACACGCATTCGTCTAAGACAAATACAGCGGATGTCAAAACGGTCATTCATTATACTCCTGTGTTGCAACAATAAGACTAGGGGTTATTTTATTGTCACTGCATGAGCTGTTTCCATCCTGATCAGGAGGTGTATGTGATGCATTTATGCAGACTAATTTAGTGCAATAGATACCTCATTAAATGACAATGAACACCAAAGAGTTAGTGTGCATTGTCGGCAAGACTGTGGGTCATTGATTTTGACTGTAATATTATCATCTCACCAGTAGGGGTCACTGTGTATCTGGTAAGGTGCGGGTAAGTCCACCAGGCAGAACTGGGTTAATGATTCACTGATATCAAGTTAATTACTTTCAGCATTTGATGTTGATGTTGTCTTAGAACCTCATAACTCTGATATTTGTGTTTTTCTATCTTAATTTTTCTGAGGAACCCAGCTGCCCTTAATCTGACTCAACTTACTTTGTTGTGGTAAATAAGCAACTGTAGCCTAATTGTTTTAGATGTTATAAACCAGTGTCATGTTCACAAAAAATAATTCCGATGATTTTTTTTTTAAATAAATGGGGGTACATATTGTTTTTGTTAAATAATAAATAGAAAGCCAGGCTTTTGCAGTGTGTGTGGGATTCACATTTTTGGGAGAGGTACGCCTTCCTCCATTGTTCATGACAACATTGATGACTAATGTCTGTAACTGCAGCTCAGTACAGACTGGGACACAGGAGAGCACACAAACATACTCTCTCACTCTCTCTCTCTCTCTCTCTCTCACACACACACACACAAATGCTTGCATTTAATTAATCAGAGTTTTTACAAAGCAAAGCTTTTTTTGCATACACTGAGGAATAAAGAATTTTAAAGCATTAGTTTTATACAACTGGGGAATATGCTAATTTGCCCTCTGGCAAGGTGGTAAATCGGAAGCTAAGAGACAGTTAGCTTAGCATAAAGGGCAGCAACATGGACAAACAGTCTAACTATAGATTCAACCAGGTGGCAACGTCTGGGTCTCCTGTTCCTCAAATGGCCACTTAAGGCTGGCTCCAAAAGTGAGTCACTCCCCATGTGTCAAAATGCCCAAACCTTGCATCTGAAATACATGTGTTTAAAGCCTGGTGGAAAAAAAACCTTTGGTCCTCTGTAGCTAATTTTCCCAATTTATATAACCCACACACTTCTTCTTCCCTTTAGGGGTCACCACAGAGGATCATCTGCCTCCATCTCACCCTTTCCTTTGGATCTTCTTCTGTCACAACAACCCTCCCATGTCTTCCTTCACTGCACACATGAATCTTCTCTGTGGTCTTTCTCTTTTCCTCCTGCCTGGCAGCTCCATATTCAACATCCTTTCTCCATTATAACCACTATCCCTCCTCCGCACATGTCCAAACAACCTCAGACTTGCCTCTTACTTTGCCTCCAACCTGCTCAACCTGAGCTCTCCCTCTGATGTACTCATTTCTAATCCCGTCCCTCCTGGTCACTCCCAACAAAAATCTTATCATCTTCAGCCTTGCCACCTCCAGTCTGGCCTCCTGTCTTTTTTGTTAGTGCCACCGTCTCTAAACCATACATCATAGCAGGTTATAAACCTTCCCTTTCACTCTTGCTGCTATCCCTCTGTCACAAATTACCCCTGACACTCTTCTCCACCCGCTCCACCCTGCCTGCACTCACTTCTTCACCTCTCTTGTGCATTCTCCTGCTTTGGATGGTTGGCTCCAAGTATTTAAACTCACCACCTTCACTTAAAGTTAAGTATTGCTGTGGTATTGTGTGCCACTTTGACTGACAGGTGGGTGCTGACTAGGCGCCGGCACAGTCTATGGATGCACCCTGCTATACAACGATGCCATGAGGCCTCAAAACAGGAGTTTACAAACCAATGGGTGATGTCATGGTGGCTGTGTCCGTCATTTATATACAGTCTGTGCCTTAAACAAAAGATACATAGGTGAATCTGTTAATGAAGGAAGTGCTGGGATGACATTGCAAGGTTCTTTGAGTTCAACTATGACTTCATACTTAAAGCACAAACATGAGCATCCTCTCAAATAAATTTTTCACACTGTTGCTTTTTTCTAGTTGCCTTTTATCCCGAAATTAAAATCATTTGTGTTTAGTCTGTAAAATGCCATAAGCCAGTTTGTTTATATGTTTGAGGTGGGTGATTTTCACTTTGGTGGTGCTTTCGGTTGAAAGTACACCTGGAGAGGTTAAAATATTTAACATCATATTCCACTGTAGAGGGTTCTTTTTGCAAGCATCTGTCCAGGGATAATCATTTAATCCATTTCAAATATTCACTGAACCAGGTTCAGCTCTCAACAGAAGCAGGAGGAGGGAGAGGGAGACTCACTCAGCAGAACAAATTCTACTAATATCAGAAAAAAAAGAGCTGCTTCAGTGCCGTGTGTGCCTTTGTGTATGTGCGCTTTCATACGAGAGAATGTGAACTGGTGTTTGTCTGTGTGCACATTTGACCACGCAGAGCCATGCATTCATGCGTCAGTGTTACCGGGAGCCAGTTGTGTTGCAGCAGAAAGCAGAAAGAGTCTGTGGGGGAGAGATAAGAACGGCACGGCTGCTCCAAGGACTTGCTCTACCAGCACAACGCCAGACCCAAGTTAGACAAACCTCCTTTGATGTGAGCACTGAGTAATCTCCCCTTCTGCTAGCTGCGGATAGATGCCACACTGTAGTGATGCCCAGGCCCAGATACGAGGGGGTTGCTGCCACTGGGGCTCCTGCTGTTCACTTTGTACAGTGATGAGCCTGCGGGAAGAGAAGAGAAGAGAAGAGAAGAGAAAAGAAGAGAAGAGAAGAGAAAATTTTAGCATCACATTGGTCTAAAATACCGCTCTGAAAGGTTTCACTGAAGTTTCTTGCCGAGCAAAGTTTTACTCTGACATGGTTTAAATGCATCTTCAGAGAAGTTCATTAGTATTGTTTTCAGTGGAGAATTTCAGTCTACCATGCTCTAAATGCTGTTTCACAGACCTTTCCACCTTGCCAAGAACAAATTTCTGGGGGAAATACTGGCAGAAATCTCCCCCTGTGTCACATCACTTGCCAGTAAAAAAAGGAAAAGAATTGGTTCCTCTACTGCATGGTGCATTTAGGAGGAGAAAAAGGCCAATGCCATTTCAGTTTCTAATCACATTCTACCTGGGATTTGTGTGTCTCTTTCAGAGTATTTACATTTTGTCTTTTATCATTACTTAGTCTGTCTCCCACAGATTGGTGTGAATAAATAGAACAAATCGACAGGACAACAGCCAGCCTTTATCTTTAGAAAATCACGCTCTTCCATCTTCATCTCGCTTGCTTTAATTCTCACACTATCTTTGCCTTTGTCTCCTCTTTTGCATTTTATCTCCCACTGTCTCTTCGCTCTTTTCTATTTTTTTTCTGACTTGAGAAGCTGCTGGGAACTCTCTTTTTTTAATCTTACTGGTCAAAGTCTGCACGGAGACATTACATCAGGGAGAGAGGAAGAGGAGGAAGAAGGATAATTCCCTCATTTAATTGGTTTCAAACTTTTTTGCCCCTGGAGGACCTGTTTCCTCCGCTGTTGTGGCCAAAACATGGACACTGACGCTAAACCCATTAAATTTCACTGTAATTGGTCAAGCCATGAGCTCGTGTTAGGAAAGCTTTCACAGTTGATTGGCATTCTCCGCGGCAGTGGTCACAAATCCCAGTCATTTCACTTGGATAAAGTAGTCAGCTTTAGACTCTTAATTTCCCTGTTGTGTATTCAGCTTCTCTGGGTGCAGCAGCACCCAATAAATGAGTGGACACCTGCAACAAAACACAACTTGTTATCCGGGAAGTCTGGTGTCTGCCTGCACTTAGCGGCACATGCCTGTTTTGTGTGTTCGAAGTAGAATAAGGTTTTTAATTTAACATTTAATTTTTTTACATTTTTTTTTTTTACTTGACCTGTAAACTTCCAGCATTATACTGCATATTGTTCTGTGAGCCTAAATCCTGCTATTTATCTTTTGCACAAAATATATTTCAATCACTTATTCTCAAGTGGCTTTTACAAAAAACAGCTAATTATTATCAGATGAACTTCAAGGTACAAACAGGGGGAAAAAATGAGAGAAAAACAACCTTTAGTGTCATTGTGAAGTGTTGGGCCACCAAATGCTGCCTGAACAGCACTGATTCCAAGTCTCTGGAAATCTACTGGAGGGGTGGAATACCATCTCCCAAATGATGTTACAAATGTTATTGGTGTTTTGATGATAGTGGTGGAAGGTTCTATCTGACACATTTACCTCATTTTCATACATCAAACCATTTAGTGATCCTTTGTGCCTCATGGATAGAAGCCCTGTTATCCATGAAGAGACCACTCCTATCGGGATGGAAACATTTTATCTCATTATTAAATGTGATCACTTAGAATAAGCAGTAATGTAGAGTTTGGGCTTTTCCTTTAATCTTGCCATCCATCTGTGTGTCTTTGGTGTAGCTGTGATTCTGTTTTATCCACAGTAAACACAGTATTTTGAATTTTATTTGACTCCTTTTGAAATTAAAGCACAATGCAATTTAAAGGATATTTGCAGCTAACATCCTGCATGTCTTTGTACTATTTTATGTCATGGAAGATCGTGACTGCATTTGTTCACCAATTGCTGATTTGTTTACTTATTTTTGGATGGGTAAAATAGTCAAAACACACCCACAAACAACAAGAGAACCCCCAAAAAACTGGGATGGGTTTATGGATTACTACTTCGACTCTAATAAACACATGCTGATCATTTTATTTGGACATGCATGTAATGCATGATAGGTCCTCTATTAGTGCTCCAAAGAAGCAGTTATTTTTGCCATGATTCCACCAGCTGAAAGAAGTATTCCTCAGAGCTTGGTGCATGCTGACATGATTTCACACTATTTCTGCAGATTCATGAGCAGCACATTCATGCTGCAAATCTCCCGTTCTGCACTCATCTGCAACATCCCAAAGGTGTTCTACTGGATTAAGATCTGGTGAATGGGGAGGCCTCTGAAGCCCAGCGAAGTCAATGTCATGTCATGAAATCAATTTGAGACGACTTTTGATTTGTGACTTGGTGTGTCAATATGCTGGAAGTGGCCATTAGGAGATGGCTTAATCATGGTCATACAGAGGCTACTCTGATAGGCTGTGCCATTCAGACCATGATCGGCATAAATTGTGCCAAGAAAGCATTCACCCAACACCATTACACCACCAGCAACAGCCTGGACAGTTGACACAAGGCAGGTCGGTGCATGGATTCATGCTGTTGATGTTTATTCTGAGCCTGTACATCTGTAGCATTCAGATGTATGTTCTTAGCTGGCATGGTCTTCTGCTGATGTTGCCCACCTGCCTCAAGGTTAGAGGCATTTTGCATTATAAGATGCTCACCATAATAGCAAAGACTGGTCAGCAAATTACTGCGGCTGTTCTGTCAGCTTTGACCAATCTAGCCACACTCTTCTGACCTCTCTCTCCAATGTATTCCCACAGGAGTAAAGTTTTTTGTTTGTTTTTTCCACTGACCTGTGTGGATTATAGAGAATGTTTTGGTGAAATTCCCAGAAGTACTCAGAGCAGCCACTTCGGCACCAACAAGTCATTGAGAAACCATTTCCCGTCCTGTTCTGATGTATAAGGTGAACATTAACTGATGCTCCTGTATTCTGGATGCGCTGGATTTTGTTCATTGTACTGTTGCCCCATTTTTGGCTGATTGAACCATTATATGAATAAACAGGTGTTTTTTGTGCTTGGTGTACATTCCTATTCAAAAGGAAACCAAAGTTGTAAAAGTAACATTTCTTATTATGCTTATTTTTATGCTTACACTTAGGTTTATTAATATTATTATTTTTAAGAAAGAAGGCACTTTAACTGATTATTGGTTTTATTATTATTGTTCTACTGTTGTTTTGGTCTCCACCACAGTAAGAAGATCATAAACAATTCTGAAGAAGATTTAGGAAAGTGTCATGGTCGTGTTAATTCACAAAAATGTTGAATGTAGCAAAAATGATGCAAATTAAAACTCATAAAAGCAAATTGATTTTAAATTCTTTTTTTTTTTTTAAATTTGTCAGAAGGTTCATTTTCTGGCAGTTATTTCACAGTTCAGGCTTTACAGGGTTAAGCATGACTTGAAATGTCATACAATACAACTGTAACTCCCATCCCCGCTGTGTCAAATTGCAACAACACTTTATATTGTAAGGTAAAGACCCTACAATAATAGAGCGAAAACCCCAGCAGTCAGACAACCCCCTATGAGCAAGCACTTGGCGACAGTAGGAAGGAAAAACTCCCTTTAAACAGGAAGAAACTTCCGGCAGAACTAGGCTCGGGGAGGGGCAGCCATCTGCTGTGACTGGCTGGGGGTGAGAGGAGGAAGACAGGACAAGAGACACACTGTGGAAGAGAGCCAGAGATTAATAAGAGGTGAGAGAAGAAGAAACGCTCAGTGCATCATCCATAAATGCACAATACGGCAGACTGATGACTTGTTGGTCCTCCAACCAGCTGCCAGCTCTTTGAGTTCGACAAAGGATACAGGGCATTGGTTTAAGAACAGTTCTAAACTGGCTGCAGGTATAAAGATATTAAGAGTGAATGCTTTTCTGTCTGCATCAACCTTCTGATTGTCTGGAATGAAGTTAAATACATAGAAAGTTTATGGCTGATTGACTACTTGTTAGCAAATTAGCCACTAGACAGTTTTGTTTGATAAGGCTAAAAGGACATTTAATTAAGTAAACATTTAAGGAGGACAAATGCTGCTGTGAAGTGAAAAGTAAATATATGTATATTTATGTGTTGTATGTCTTGTTAGGTTAACTGGTGATTCTACCAGTAAAAAAAATATAGATTTTATATAGAATTATAGATTTTCTGCACCAGTGGTATAATCACAGCTTGCATGTTGAGAGCTGTCTGTGCTTTCAAAGCAAAACAAAAACTCCTCAGAAACTTAGTTGGCATTCACTAAAGGAAACCCTCTTCCTCATCACATGCATTCACTTTATTTACTGTTAGAGCAACATTAATTAATGCAGCTTTGTTTTTCTGCACAAGACACTGCAGCTGAGACGCAGTACAAGACACTGCAGGCACAGGGATCAGTCTGACTCGCAGAGAGAAAATACACTGGAACATAGCTATGTCAGGGTGTATTATAGAAACCCAGAGCTGGAATGATGACGCACAGTATGAGAGACTGGCTCAATCACTGAATGTGATTGAAGTACCACGTGTGGTACTTCAAACTCTGCCTCTCATGATGCATTGCCCACTCCTCATTTTACCTCCTCGGCCAACCCTAAGATGTATCAGGACCAGTCACCTGCTACCCACTGCACAGCTGGACTTCTGTGCCTGACATACTAACAAAGAAAATATAATACATTTTTGGCAGTAATATTGTGGCTATTTGGAAAATGTCATAACCTCTACTTCCTATTTGTATTCCAAGCATGTGAGTGTGAGTGTGTGTGTGTGTGTGTGTGCGTGTGTTTATGCTGAATATATTAAAATGTGTTTGGATGCATGTGTTTATTTGCACAAGCTGTACAGTGTTTGGAAGCCTGTGTGCAGGTTGTTTTGTCTGCCTGTGTGTATTTATGTACTTTTCTCTGTGCACTTTTTTTTATATGTGTGTGTGAGAGAGAGAGAGTGAGAGTGAGAGGGGTTAGTGAGAAGTCACTGAGTCAATGCATGACCTTGTCTAACCGACTGGGTATCAAACTCATGACAACTAAAACTTTTTCAGCCCTAAAGCCTATTTATACACCCATACAGGCCTCTTTGATGTCGGCACTTAAAAGCACCACTAACTCACCCTGGAGGGAGAGCCCGGCACATAGAGGATGCTCTGGATGTCTCAGGCTGCCTGTATATATATGTGTGTGTGTGTGAGTGTGTGTGCATGTGTGTGCACGCCAGCTTATGTGTGAAAATGTGTGCATGCGTGTGTGTTTGTGTGTGTGCCAGCTATCCATGTTTAGGTTCATGACAACTAAACATTTTCATATTTATAATCCCCCACTCGTTTTTGTCCGCAGGTGCAGTCTTTGTTTCCGGGTGAGATGTTTTAATACGTCTGAATTGTCTCAGCACATTTTATTATTCAGCTTTTTAACAATGAATCCAAATCTTACTCCTAACTTTTCCTATTGTGCAGTAGATATAGTGTATCTGTGTATTCTTCAGTCAACAACAACAGATCTGCCGGGCTACATTGTTCTTCATCAGCCTGCCTTACATACCACAGACTTGGGATGTCGTTGGCAGCACGCCATTTCAATTATCTTTCACTCTCACTTTCTCCAGAGTAATCTTTTAATCTTACTGCTATCCACCGAAGTCTCAGCCCAGTCTTTGAAAATCACTTAGCATTTTTTCCCCTCTCTTTAATGTTCATCAAATATTGAATTCTTTTTTTTTTTTTCTGTTTTCAATCTGAATGTGTGTCTTGCAGCAGCCTGTGCAGACACTCAGTGCATGCTTCATAATAATAATGTGGCTGGGGAGCAGCGCTTTGATGATCAGGTTCTGATGATTGTTTGTACACCACTCTTGTGAATGAACATTAGGTATTCATTCCCGCCAGCGGTTTTAACTATTGTAATAACCAATCGGTGGCAATTTTTAGGCTTGCAAAACTGTCAATGCACCACCAAAATGCAGAGATGATGGTACTGCAAGCTTGCAAGTAATGCGGGCTTCATATATCAATTTTAAAAAATATACTTCACAGCATTCTCAAATCTTCACATTTGTTCAGTTACGAGTAGCTGTGATTTGACTGGATCAGGTAGTATCTCATTGTATTGCACCAGGGCTTGTATCTGTGTGCCAGTAACCCAAGTGGAACAAAGCATGTATTGTCTCATACTCACTTTAATCTGTCTTTTGAAACAAGGCGTGTGAACTGTTAAGTGCAGGAAAAAAATTACATGTTGTGACAGTGTGTCTCAACAGATGCTGCTTGTTAAGTGGTGGAGTATCACGCTGCTGCCAGTGCTCATTTTCTCCCTTGTTTAGGGTTTGTTTGTTTCAACTGCATTTGGATCAAGTCTAATTATCCTCTGAACTATTGTGATTGGGTCCGATTTGTTTCAGATTTTTTGGGCCACGTGCACTCAAAAAGGTGTTTATGCCAAAAGCACTGACTTGAAGTACATGTAAAATTTCCATGTAATTTTGTTAAGTAAATACAACATAACATTTTACATTTAATGAAATCTGGTCAAATGAAGTTTACTTCATTGGTATATATTCAGTTTAGCCATCCATTTTCTTCTGCTTATCCAATTCAGGGTCCAGTGGGGGCTGGAGCCTATCCCAGCTGCCATAGGACAAGAGACAGGGTACAGGACACCAGTCTGTCACAGGGCTAGCACAAAGAGACAGACAACCATTCACACCTAGGACCAATTTAGAATCTCCAATTAACCTAACCCCACTAACTGCATGTCTTTGGACTGTGGGAGGAAGCCAGAGTACCCAGAGAGAACCCACGCAGACATGGGGAGAACAAACTCCACACAGAAAAGCCCCGACCAGATGGTGGATTCAAACCCAAGACCTTCTCGCTGTGAGGCAACAGTGCTAACCACCACACCACCATGCTGCCTTCAGTTTATCCCAAGCCTATTTATTTGAATAAATAAACCTTTTGATTTTATATATTTCAGTTGCCTTTTAGTCAAAATTATTGCTTCATGTTTATGAGGGAAAAGAATCTTTTTTTTTTAGTGTGTCTGGGTGTGGTTGGAGATGTGGTATGCTGCACCTGTTGCCACAGTTGCTATATTTCTCCTCTGCAGGAGCAGAAGTTAAACCAGTGGAAACCACTGGGGTTGTGCTGAAAATCAAAGTTTTCCGCTGGTGTTAAATTTCTCTTTACATTATATAATTAAATTCTGACCAGAAGAAACTGACGTGTTAGAGATCATTCCCAGCTTTGAGGATCAAAAAAACGCCTAACAAGGCACAAGCATTAAAGAACACTGGCTTTCTTCACTTGACCTTGACCTTTCTTTCACTTGGGCTGGATTGATCCTGGTTTGATGTTTGAATGAAGACGGCTGGTTCGGGGTAAAATAAAAATTCAGGTCCTGGCACCACTCCCACGCAGTCTGTCTCTTTGTCTGACTACCACTCTTTGCTTGGCTGCCTCTGACCAAGTATCTGCCTGATTGCACTCTCTCTCTCTCTCTCTCTCTCTCTGTCTGTCTCTCTTTCTGCCCATCAGATCAGCGTTACTCACAGCCAAAGAGGGAGGATGTGTGAAAAGCTCATGCAGAGAGAGCAACCCCAGGAAATGCCAGCCAAAGAATGACTGAAACAAGGAAAGGATGTCTGCGCATGTGTGTGTGTGTCTGTGTTTTTGTGACTGATTGTGTTTGTGTCTACATGAAAAGTAACATGTGCACCTATGTGTGTGTTGCATGTCATTTCCTTCTTTCTAGTTTTCTACCTCTAATTCTCTTCACTTGAATGCACAAGACCCTTAGCCTGACAGTGTTACAATCCATGCCAGGAATATCAAAAACCCTGTTTTAGTTCAAACAGGACTGCTATAAATATCCTGCCACCTTTGGATGCTTGTACGCATCAAAATGCACGATCTTGCGCACAGACTCTGAATGGGCGATAGGCCGCGTTTACATTTAAGTGTAACAGCTGCTCATAGAGTTTTAATGTTGTGTGCATACCTGCCATAATATCACTGGAGTGGTTGTTCTGAGTCGAGATGCACATGGGCAGCATGAGGAACATGATGATGTAGTCATTTCGACACTTTAATCACAGATGATTCAACACTTAAATGCTGTGAGAGATGAAATAGAAATGTGCCCTCTGCCAATGATATTAAGCATTAATGGATAAAAAACACTTCACACACACACACACACACTCTTGAGTGGCTACTGCAAGGAACAGTTCTGCAGCTTTATCAACCCTGAAATGGGAAGTGGTTTGTGGTATTAAAAAGGGATACGTGACTGTGGCAAGCAAGTGGAGGCGGGTAGAGTGCTGGTGTGAGGGGAAAAGAGAGGAGGGGATGGACCATTGTTCAAACAAGGTCCCTGAAATCCCAATTAAACCTCCTGTGTAACATGATATTGGTCTACAGAGGAGCGTTCCTTTGGCAAAGGCTGATTGCTGGATACAGTACATCACATAAGGTGGATCAAAAATAAAATAATGACATGCAATAAACAAAATGTGCTGTTTTATTGTACTATCTGTCAACATTGTGTAAAAATCCAAAACCCCACATCCCCCCAAATAATAAAAGGATACTAAGTTGACTAGATACTGCAAAATACTTTTTATTTATTAATTTGTTTTTAAACCCTGTCCTGTCTGGCAGCTTTTTCAAACAGAATTCTGAATGCGATGTTGTACCAAACACATTTGCTTTTCCAAGATGAGCTCTACTGCGAAATACATTTTGAAAGCTTTAAAGGAACACTCAGTAGTTATCAACATAGAAATATAGGAATCTCCTGGATATGGCCTATGACCGACCTCTACAAAAATCAAAGCAACTCAAGTCAAATATTTTCAGAATTTCAATAGTTTA
Source organism: Heterochromis multidens (assembly GCA_015108495.1). Lineage (NCBI taxonomy): Eukaryota > Metazoa > Chordata > Actinopteri > Cichliformes > Cichlidae > Heterochromis > Heterochromis multidens. The sequence continues at coordinate 42,336 of VUQS01055021.1, read as the reverse complement.
ATTACATGCTATATCTACCTTTTAAGTAGTTAAAGTGTTTAGAAAGTAAAGTTAGGCTTTTAATTTGGATCAAAACACTAATTCCATTTCATCGAGGTGAGATCACCTAAGTGGCCCTGCAGAGTCTAGGCTCGTGGTGGTGGTGGTGGTGGGGAAGAAGTCAGTGGAGACTGGATGAGGCTCTCTGAGAGACTGAGATGAGGTGGAGATTGGGAGGAGACCGGTCGCACAATTGAGAGTCTGAAAGGCAGAATGACAGAACTGTACTGATATTTAAAGCACAGGAAACAGAGGCTGATTGGCTCATAGAAGGTGAGCAAGAACATTACCGGACCAGAGTAGAAACAACAGGATTGAGTTTGACAGCATGAGAAAGCTGAAGTGACATAAAGAATAGACTAGCAGACCAAACACCGAGGAATGCAGGAATGGTAGAATGAATAAAATCTTCTTTATTGAACTTACACATAAGCCTTATCACTTTAGACAGAGACAAGCGATGCAGCTGTACCTTGAAAATATACCACAAAACCACAATTACTGGTATTTAAATTAGATCATTACTCTTTACTTTGCTTAGCATAAAACTTTTATGGTGAGTGACTACACACATTTCAGCAGCAGCAGCAGCAGCAGCAGCAGCAGCAAGACAGTTTGAAATTCACTTCAAAGATCTCCCTTATAACACTGAGAAAAGCATCACTCTGAACACTGCTATCTGTGCTAACATAGTAATAGTGATCATGGTGACACATTCTAACATAATGGTAAATAAAGCACAACCTTAGCAACTGAGCTGTTAGCGTAATGGAACAAATACAGAATAAATCAATATGATAGAGCATGCATAATATTTAAAAAAAACAAAACATCCAGACTTTGCTAATGCAAACTTCACTAACACAGCAACTCTGGACACTACAATAATGATGAGAAGAGTCACACATGAAAGAAAGCAAAGAACGTACAGTGAAATTATACTTTTATGTGGGCCTTAATTAATCCACAAAGATAATCAGCTTCATTAAATGAAAAAGGGAGAAAACATCATGTGCTCTATTCTATGTAAATAGATTTTTTTTGGTGGGTGGGGGGGCATGATCACAGGGTTATATATCTACATATTTATTTAAAACAGTACAAAGAAAACTTATCAAATGTTGAAAATAGGAAATGTTACCGTCTTTTTAAAATGCTCAATTTGAATTTGATGCTAGCAACCATACAATGAAGTAATTGCATGGCCACATTTTTGACATGCATGTCATTAATGTGGCATATGACATCATTTTGAACTTGCTGACTGGAATTGTCCTCCATGGGAGATGAATTAAATTTCTCCCGAGATTTTTTTTGTACCTTGAACTTTAACTAACAGGGAAACCAAAACCAGGAAATAGACATTTTGCAACACAGACACTACTGTGTTGCAAAATTAAGCTACCCCTCATTTCTTTGTACTTTGCTAGGAAAATAGGAAATAGGTGCAGCAATTTATCGAAACGTGCAAACATACATGTAAATATAGTATGTAAGGCAAAAACAGAGTTTGTACAATTCTAATGAGCTTGAAAGTCAATATTTGGTATGACCACCTTTATTCTTCAACACAGCCTGAACTCTCTTCGGGAGCTTCCTTGTCATTTTTTTAAGTAGTCTTCAGGAATAGTTCTCCAGGCTTCTTGAAGGACATTCAAAGCTCTTCTTTGGATGTTGGCTGCCTTCGAGATGATTTCACACTGCTTCAATGATCTTGAGGTCCAGTCTCTAGGAGGCCAATCCATGACTATCTATCCAGGTATGTTTTTACTGCATATAGATGGCTGTAGACACTTACTGCTGTAAATTTGGATTCATCACCCCATATGACCTGTTGCCACTGATTTTCAGTCCAGTTCTTGTATCATTTGGCATACCTCAGCCTTTCTAATGAGGCTTCGTCGAAGATTAGATGGATCAACTGAAGGGCCAGACGCATCTCTTAGGTCCTGTGTCAGGTCTTTGTTGGATGTTTTCCTATTTCTTAAGGACATGACTTTCAGATACTGTTCATCGGCTGTAGATAGTTTTTTAGGTTATAAAATACTATTTTATGCTGTTAAACTGTGATAGTCACAAAGAGACTAAAAATACAATTTAAAATGGGTTCTTTGCTAAGTTCTCTGTTATGTGTAGACACAACACTGGTTCATCCCTTGAGTTAGGTGCCTTTTTAATGCTTGAATGATTCATAGGTCAGTGGTAAGTGACTTAAACAAAAAAAATAAATAAATACAATCCTCTGAAAAAGGTCAAGTACAAGGACTGGATTGAAAATGAGTGAAAAAGCAGCCAAAGAAAGCCTGGAGAACTATTGCTTAAGACCACTTAGAAAAATTACAAGAAAGTCTGGCTCCTTGGCTTCTGGCTCCTAAAACCATAAAGAAATGAGGGGTAGCTCAACACTTTTCCATAGTACTGGAAGTTATTCTAATGATTAGGGCACTGAAAATGGTCCAAAGCTGGACAAGGAAATGACACTATTGACACCTCCTATATATTTTTGAATTGCGGTTGAATTGAGCATCCCTTGACAATGTTAACAAGATGGGATGTCCTCCTATACAGCCCTGGCTCAGTTAAACCCCTGTCTAGCACATATTCAAACGTTCTAAAACAAATGCTTATTTGAAGAGCAAAATAGCTGCTGTAGGTTTGTCCATCAAAGAGTGACATGGGGTGGGTGCATATTTCCAGCACTGCAATGAGCTTCACCCATTGTGTTTGTGCATGTATAATTACGTGTGAATAATGCTGCTGAACTGTGTGGGGACCTCCCACTGTGGGACCCTGTGTTGCCAGTCCCTGTGCTTTCACATCTGGCAAGAGCTTTGAAGTGGCAGGTGGGCCATCTACATGCTACACACATATACACACTGCCAGCACCATGGTGGCAAAATGAGAGAGAGAGATCGGCCTTTGTTGGCAACTACAAAGAACATACACATTGTCATTTTGGTGTTCAGGGACAGGTTTTGATACAGCATAATCAAATTCACATATCTTATGTTATGAGAGGCTTCAACAAACAACAGGAAGCAGGTTTAAAACCCACATGGTTGTCAGGCACAAGTCATCTGGGATGAGCAATGACTCAAGTCTCACTCCTCATGTGTGGAAGACCTGATCTGATACAATTTCCCCACGTGTGGCACATCAGAAATGTATTTCATATAAAAAAAAGCTGTGATTTACACACATGCAGACACCTCCACACACATGCAGAAGCGCCTTGAAATTATGTTGCAAGTGAGCCAAATTCGCAGTAGAATAAGTCAAAGAAATACAGAAAAGACAATGTCAGTTGTCTGGTTGCATTATTCCACACAGGCTATTCCACACAGCATGTGTGTCTTGTTTCAAGTTTTTCAACAAGCTAAAAAGTTTGACTAAACTACTGGTCTCTCTGGGGATGGATGAATGTGATCTCCTAAAAGATTTTGCAAGATTATCTGTACATTTTTCAAAGAGTGCATGTTGTATTTTAATCCCCGAGTTCATTTAGCTTTGCAGGGATAAGGGAAAACAAAATGACTGCAGAAAAACCTTATAGAACATCCATTTATTCAAGACCATTTCAAGCAAGTTCTGAACTTACTCGTACTGATGCCTAAAGTATCAAAAGTAAAAATATTGTTCAGACCAGTCATGGAATAATCTAAAATAAATAAAGATTGCTTGCTGTATTCAGGTTTTTTTTTTAGCTCTTTGGAAGTAATAGTAATTTTGCAGCTTTTAATTTACAAATCTTAAAAGCTTCCCTCTGGTTAAGTTTACTTTATCTTTCACCCTTTGTATGGATAGTGGTTAGTGTCGAATGCTTGCAATGTGGATGGATTACTGTTGTGGAGGTCCAGGTAGTGTGAATGGCATGTTTGTGTTCTGGTAATCTGTCCTGTAAATGTCTTTTTGGTCTCCCAATGTAAAGAAAAAAAAATAGCTGGGGTATTGAGTTAGCACAGGTGATCATTTAATGAAATTATTAATATTTTGAGAAGAAAAACAAAAACAAAAATCAATGTCTGGATTCAATTAGTGCAGCGGTTGCAATGGTTGCACTTGAGGATCCCCTGGGCTTTAGACCCAACCATAGACCCAACCATTTGCTGGGTGTTTGGCTGGAGACATTTGTGTACCAGTTTATCTTAAAGAGTGGGAGATCTCCTATGATTGATGGAAGGTGGTTTATAGAAGATTTGAGTCAATACACGTCACCCCTAGTAATAACCCCATTTCTATTACTAATTTCTTAACTTTTTTGCCTCTGTGCTGTATGTTGTGACAGAAATTATCTTTTGTTTGCTGGTGGTGGTGATTTGTGCATCTGTGCCTGAAGATGTCACCTCAAACTCTTTTTCTTGGCCCCAAATTCTCACCTCTCATTGGAATTGACCATAAGGTACATTCTCTTTAAGTCACTTTGGATGGAAGCTCCTGGTATGTATTACAGTGTTTCTGTCTGTTGGTTTTCTCAATGTAGAGGTACAGTTGTGGTCAGACATTTCCATACATTTATCAAATGTCATGGTAATTTTGAGCTCTTAATGTTTTATTTCTTTGTTCTTTATCCACGGTGGAATGATTATACAGCATACATCTTTAGTGACTTTGGATTTTCTCTAATCCACACAGAGTCAAAAGTATACATACAGGTTCAAATATATACATACACTCACTTAAATTTTTTAATAAGTGGTGCTGAAGGTTCTACAATGTCTTTTAACTTGACAAGGCCTATTAACTTCTCATTATTGATCATGATTGACTACAACTGGTAGTTTCTCTTTGCCAGCATAAAAAGGATTTGCTTGACAGCACTCATTGGACTGACCAATAATCAGAACAATGGGAAAGTCCAAGAAACTCAGTAAAAATCTACAAGTTGGGAAGATATCTTGGAGCCATTTCTAAACAACTACAGATTCCAAAATCATCAGTTCAAACAATTGTATCTAAGTACAAGTTATTTGGCTATGTCACCATTTTGCCGAGGTCTGGAAGAAGACCCAAACTGTCACCCTCAGATGAGAGGAAAACTGGTGAGGATGTTAAGAAACAACCCAGGAACCACCAAGGCTCAAGCCTGCCATGAACTAGAAACTGCTGGAACACCAGCGTCACTGTCCGCAGTTAAGCAAGTTTTACATTGTCATGGACTGAGAGGGTGCTGACCAAGAAAGAAGCCCCTGTTCCAAAATCGACACCTTCAAGCTTGACTGAAATTTTCTGCTGCCTTCTGCAGAAAAGGTTTATGGTCAAAGGAGACCAAGATCGAGCTATTTGGCCACAATGACCACAATGACAAGAGGTATGCTTGAAAGAGTAAATGTGAGGCTTTCAAACACCAGGTTTGTGAATGCAATAACTTGAGAAGGAAGTCACCTAGGACTTATAAATGCTGGTAGCATCATGATCTGGGGCTGTTTTGCTGCCAGTGGTACTGGTACATTGAACAAAGTGGATGAAGAAGGAGGACCCCCTCCAAATTCTTTAGCTTCACCTCAAATCAACAGCTAGTAGGTTGAAATTCGGACAGAGTTGGATTGGGGTTGAGGCGCCTGGGAAGGGATCTCAAGATTGCATTGTCCTCGACAGGACAAGACTCAGCTGTGCATCTGCACCTAAAGGATAAAGGTCACTCTTTCGAGGATGCCAATGTTCACATTTTGGACCGAGAAGACAGATGGCTTGAAAGAGGAGTAAAAGAGGCCATCTATGTCCACTGTGAACGACCATCATTGAACAGAGGTGATGGCTTACGACACCAACTGTCAGCCACGTACAATACAGTCTTGAGATCCCTTCCCAGGCACCTCAACCCCCATTCACACCTTGCATCAGGTGACCTCAATAGGTCACACGATAGGTTGGGGCAAGGTCTCACAGTGGATTCACCCGAAACCTGTGGTTTTAATGACCCACGCCTTTTTTCACACCTTGGCTCATGTGACAACTCACATGATCAATAGTGGGTTAACGACCACCTCCCAAGAGACAACCCCCACTAGGGTTTAAATACCTGGGACTCTCCACCATTCGGTTTTAGAACTGAAGAACCCTTTTGGATGAAAGGTGAAACATCTTCAAACAACTTAAAGAAGTCCAGTTGCCTTCTTTCAAACTCTTAGACTACCATGTCCTGGATGACTGAGAACCTACACAGACATTTTGTGGACTATGCTTAAAAGCCAGGTCCATGCAAGGAAACCAACCAATTTAAATGAACTCTACCAGTTCTGCCAAGAAGAGTGGTCAAATATCTTCTTTTTTTTTTTTTAAAGCTATTAAAGATGTATGCTGTACAATCATTCCACCCTGGAAAAAGAACAGTTCAAATAAGTCAATAAAAGCCCAAAATTACCATGAAATTCATGCCTATGATGAGTGTATGTAAACTTCTGACCATAACTGTATGTAAAGTCTTTTGATTTTTAAAGATACTAAGTTCTGTGAATGTATTTAATGTATTCCTTGCTGTAATCTAAAGATGGCTTAATGTTAGGATTAATGCTATTTAAAAAGATAAGAATGGCTTGTAGCTTTGCCTCAAACCAAACCAAGCAAATGACAGTGTACCATTAGTCTCGTTCCTGGTGGCAAACTGCATACACTGCAACAACACCAAGTATAACAGCATCAGAAGCCACATGCTCAAAAATAATTGGACACCAGAATTTTGATAAAATTGCCCAATTTCTGTGGAATCACAGAGATGTTTGGATCAGAATTTGGTGTAAATAACATTAATCACATGCGGACAACAATTTTTACCCCTCAGCCAAAAAGCCTGATGGGGCATTGTCATCACCCTGCTGAGCAGGCAGGCAGGTGGGGGGGCGGCATGGACACCCAAGTTTGTGAATGCGATAACTCGAGAAGGAAGTCACCTAGGGCTTTTAAATTCTACTAGGAGGCTGAGGGGTAGCACTTGCGGCCGCCAGTATTTTTATGATTTATCTGACATACAGGGCCTGATGTGTTACCCTAACTCTTTTAAAGCTCTCAAAATATACATGTAACATGTAACAACATGTAACATTCAGAAAAACCTAGTTAATTAATGAGACTACCTGCACCACCACTGAACTGCAGCCAACATCGCATTTCTCATTCACACTGCACACTTGCTTGCACTCTGTTTGTTGGTACCAGCTAGCACTGACACGGCATATATACACAAGACTGTCCCGTACTGTTACTTTGCCCTATTGAATGCGTGTCATGTGCAGTGCTGGGTGCAAGACATTACAAAGTGACTCTTTGTGACACTTTACATTCATACACAAATTTGAAGTGTTTTATTCATGGTGTCAGCCTCTTTATTCTCTTCCTATTGATCTCAAAGAATACAATTGCCTTCAGCATCTTAATGGCCATTAGACTGATTGTCCTGCACCCTCATTTCATATACACACCACATTTAGGAACTGCTGTACTTTACTAAGCTGGGGAATTGAGGAACGGTCAAGGAAGTCCAACACATTTTGACCCTGCACAGCAACAAGTTTTCAGACACTCCTACCTAACCGTGCAGTTGGCAATGTTTTTATTTTTTCAATAATTACAAGCGCAACATCAACATGTTTTATTTTTTTCAGTTTGTTTGTGTTTTTTGAGTCAGTGCCCACTTCTTTATAAAAGAAAAATACATGTCTGTGTTTCCTGGCCACCTGCCCGAGTGTACCCTGTCTCTCACATAGTGTCAGCTGCCCTCACACAGTGTTAGTTGCAACCCTGTATTGGATAAGTGGTTATGAAAATGGATAAATGGGTGGATGGATGCATGAATGTATGTCTGCATTCCCTTATGGTGTATTACAAATACTATTTGCATCTGTCTTTGATAATAATGTTGTGTAATCCTGTAGCACCCAATAAAAAAAAAAAAAAACACTGAACATGAATCACTGAATCCATGCAGCCTTATACAGTTCAGGCTGGGGGTGGTGGTATAATAGGTTCAGAATATTTTCTTGGCAGATAAAGGCCTTAATACGAACTTGGCCATGTTTAATAATCCCTTAACACTCACCAGTCTGACAATGGGCTGAGTGAAAATTCTGGTGCTCTATTTGAATGGCACTGACCCACTCTCAATCAAATGTGACAAACTACACATCGTTTTCAAGCACAGGTCACACAATTCAGTTGTAAATCATTTTAAGCAGGGGCCAAAGAAATTAATTACAACTGCTTCTTCTTTTTTAATTTGAGGTACTTACATGTTAAACTATGTAATCTACTTTCCTTTTTTTTTCTCAAATCATAATCCTACTAAGCAGGGTTACAAACACCTGATGCAACACCTCTGCACACCTGAAAATGTCTAAATGTCGCCCCCCGGTACATCCATCAGAGTGTGAGTGAGTGATTGTTTGAAAAAGAGCTTAAAGGCATCAGATAAAAGAGCTATGTGAACATGTGTGTGAATGGGTGAATGTGGCTTGTAGTGAAAAGCGCTTTGAGTGCTCAGTTAGAGTAAAAAGGCACTATGTAAGTTCTATTTCATTCACCGTTTACCTGAATGAGAAGAAGATGCATAGGAGGGAAAAAAAAAAATTAAGATTGTCATTTGAGATTAATTAATATTTATAATTATGCACCACATCCATTTATACTACACACAAGTCATAACTCTAAGCAGGGTTAGATTAAGTACTGTAAGGTCTCCTCTCACTGTGACACCTCCCTGTGCTGGTATTTTTTCAACTGTTTACAAGAAAGTTAGTGTGTATACACACACACACACACATACATATATACATACATAATATCATCTGAAGGCATCCTCTGCCAACAAGTACTCCCAGCTCTATTCATTGTTGTTTCTTTCTTTTTTTTCTCATTGACGTTATAAACCTAGTTGTAACATATTATGAACTATATTAAAGTAAATGATACATTAGCTAGCATTTACTTATATTTTGACAATTTTAAGTATTAATTTAAATTCTACTTGTTAAATATTTATGAAAGTGATCATTTGAGACATATATTTGGATTTTAAGGGACTGATCTAAATAACAAGTTGCACCTGAACCTTTCCACTATAGTAAGGATTTTGCTTTCATGTGAAGAGCTGCTATTAATAATGATTACGCATCAACGGTTAAAAACACTTAACTCTTACATACTGTTCATATTTCATTCCTTCAAAATATGGTCCAAGTCCATTTTGAATTCCTACTTATCCAGCTGCTGAAGCTGCTGTGGGGCGGAAGGTGGTGTCGCTTTTGCACGTAAGGAGTCATAAAGGCGTATGACGTAAATGCTTCCCTTGCTGCCTCAGAGTCGCCTTCATCAGAGGGGCTGCAGTCAGAGTTTTTCTCCATGCTGTCTTCCTGTTCCTAAAACATCCTCCTCCAAATTCCTCATCTTGGAAGGGCCTGTTGCACACTAAGTCTTGCTGTCATGATCCTTCACAGACCAGAAGGTGTCTTTCTCTGCAGGATGCAAATGTGGTGGGAACATAGACAGTTTTTGTAATAGTGTCAAGTTCCCACTTAAACTTTGTCATTGGTGTCACATAGAAAATACACACAGACATGACATGCACAGTTTCCTAAAACCACCATTTTCCCTGAAATGACCCACACAATCCATCTCAGTAGATTTGGGTCAACTTTGACCCAAGAACAACCCCAGTGTACAAAAATTTGTAGCACCTGTACAACATACACAAACCTTTAAAATATTTAAATTTTTGTGTATTTTGGGTCACTTTAGGAAAACTCATCAAAATTCAGACTTAACAAATGATATTTAGGGTACCTTTACTGCTGCCAAATGTCAAAATGGATCAAATTTGACTCAAACAGTATATAAGGATTAAGAGTACTTTGTACTTGTGTATTTTTGAAAAACAGGACTTTTATTTATAGTAAATGAATATTTCAGTTACCAGTACTTCTCTTTGAATACACCACTAATTTTGCGATACCACAGCCAAGATTGTTCCTTATTTTGTTATAAGAGTGCTTATGCAGCAAAATGGGACTTTCTTACCTCTCACTCCTTTAGGTGCAGACAGTTGTTGAATCACTCTGTGCTGCAGGTTATATTCACCAAAGTAACAAACAAAACGCTTCCAAGCCTTTAAGTGGTTAAATGCTGTGGTTGTTGCTTACCATAAGCATCTTTGTGGACACAGTCTGTGGTCTTATGCCACATCAAAAAGCACACGCCGTAAGTTCAGTGCATACTGTACAAAAGGCCACCGCAGTTAGCAAATCCCAGTCCACAAAAGGGAACCTTTGAATGTGCATAATGTAGCAACTTTGTAATGCTAATGTACTCCTGAATCAATGTAATGAGGAATCCAGGCAGTTCTGGGATCCTATCCAGCATTAGAAAGTTGTTAGTAATAAAATAGTCACTGATCCTAGGGTTATAGGGGAATCCTGATCCCGAAGAGACAGAACAGTCAAAGAAAACCCTCTCAGAAACTGTGATCTGGGTTTAAAAATAACCACAGTCTAATTAGTTTTCTGCTTTGTGTGCGTGTGTACATGCATGTGAGGGCAGGATGGGGCTCCAGCGACAGAGTAATTAAGAGAAACAAGTCTTTGATCTTAATGAGGTTTTTCTACTCTTGTCGGAGTGTGAGGCTGTGTATATATGTGAGGGGCTGTTTGTGTTCATACTTTTACTGTGTGAAAAAAAAAAAAGAGAACTCTCCCAAAATAACCCCTCTGAAATGAAAAGTAAACTCAAATTCTATTCGAACCAGCAGGGAAGTTTTATCTCTGTCTGCTCCGGTGACTCTCTCCTTTTTGGTCGAGGAGTACATGTCACTTCTTTGAAATAACAGATTTAGGTCATTCTACGGAAAAAAAAAAACAAAAAAAACTTCCTCTGTGAATGCTTCCTCTCAACTTCATGACTAATTGACTAGAAGATAATTTGAATGCTGAACAGTGGCAGCAGGAGTCCACTCCATTCAGCGGTGAGATTGATGCATCTAAACAACACCAACAAACATGGCCCGCAATCACTCTAGAGGGGGTGCTCCGCTGAGAACATCATTACCGACTCTGTGTTGTCTGCTGAATCAAAGTAGCTTCCCTCAGCTTTGATAGAAAGAGCCTGGTGCCGACCAGAGTGGGAGTGTGCTGCTGCACCCAGATGGGAATCGCCCAGTGACACACCAAGATGCTGTTTTCTGGTCAAACGAAATAAAAAAGACCAAAAAAACTATTATAAACAGAGAAATTGTGACTGCCTGCTGTTTGAAGCCATGTGATAAGCAAGACAAACAGAACAGAATAAGAAAGGAAATATACGATGCAAGCTGAATAAAATCTGTGTGGTAAAACTGAAAAGAACATAATTAGTTCACTAATTAGATCCCTTATCCATAAAGTAATCCATGGTATCACAACACGGTCACAGGGGTCCATCATAGAAAAAGGAAGGTTTTGTAAATCTTACTCACTGGTATCAATAACAGGACAAAATGCCACACAATATATGCAGTAAGAGCAGGGCTCGTCACAGTGCAAGAGAAAAAATATTAACAAAGCACTGCACATAAATGTATGCAGTACTTACCCAACCTATTGGTAGGTATAACAAGTATAATTAAGGTTTTGTGAAAGGTACCACCAAGAATGCACATATTTAACACATACAACATGAACAATGCCGAGGTGCTGGGCAGAAGAGCAGAATGTTTTGTCAGAAGGAAGCATGACCACAGTTGATGAACATTAGTGTCAGCTGCAACTGGGAGACAAACCATAGTTGATAAACAAGCTTTGTGACAATTTAAAACTGATTTAGATCAGACCAACTAGTCTCAGTTTGGGGCCAAATATAGCATCAAAGCAGCATCTTGTTTGCACAAAGGTTGCTGCAAACAGTTCAAGGCCAGAGAGGGGCTATGCCAAAGGTTGGTTGCTTCCTCAGGCCTCAGTCACACAGGCCTAGACTGGTCAGCATTTTCCCCAATGACCTCGGGTTGCTTGGAAAAATGTTTATTCCCTGACCTATTGGCGAGTGGTTGCTTGAGGTTGCTGGCTGTGGCTGGGTGTAATTGGTTGCAAAAAGGATGCTGCACCAAAAACTTCCTTGTGACTGCTTTGGTCGCTAGCATATTGCCACAGTCACCTGCATGGAAGATGCCAACTTGTCCGCAAACATTCACTAACTAACCACGGCGCAGTAGTGAAACTTAAAAAAGTGTGATGCAAACTGGAAACAGAGAACGCTTGCCTTCAAAGTAAAAGCTGTGCCTTGCACAGCTACTCCATTGAAGCACCATATACCTCTTTGCGGCCAGTTTCACCAGGGGGTGTCACTGACTGGTTTCTAGGCCTGTGTGACTGGGGCTTAGCAATCAGTTTCACAGAGCAACCTCCAGCAGCCAATTGCAACCAGTTCAGGAATACTCTCTTTCCGTAGCAACCAGCGGTTGCCAGGCGGTTGCTAACTGGTCTCTAGGCCTGGGCAACAGGGGCCTTCATCAACTGAAAACTTTACACACAACTTGAAGAGGTGAATGTCCTCTTTAATCGATCACCATGCATGGATAATGCCAAGGCAACTTTAGCATTAAAAAGTCCAACTCTTATGACAGCAGCACTTGTAGCACACCAAGGGTTGGAAACAGGAACAGAGAGGAGCACAAGCACAAACATTGGCTTTGTTACTGATTTGTTCCTTGGCCCACTGGAAGAGCTTAGTCCCAAGAAAAGATAGTAAAATTGACAGTAATGTACTTTAAAATAAGAAACTGAGATAGGAAAGCACGCAAGAAACACCATGTAGTGGAGAGATGAGGCTTTATCCAATTCCACTGTCTACATTAGCAAGGATAAAAGCTACATCGACTGCTGGGCAGAAAGACTGCATCAGACCAGCATGTGTGTTTGACAAGGAGGGAAAGTAAACAGGCAGCATCAGATATAGTGCTGTGCATGACTCACACACTCATTGTTTGGCCACATGCAGGTTCTTATAGAGAGGAGGCAACCAGGAGGCATTCCTTCACCTGCATCGAGCAGCATGTTTCCTTGTTAATGATACTTTACCTAAGGCAGGAGAGTGCACCGCTGAGGAGAGCAAGAGGCTGTAAGTATAAGTCAAAAACAGTTTAAACTTGACGTTTTGATTCAGCTCAAAAAGCCTATAACTCGTGTTTTTCATTAGAACAAATAACAATCAAAACATAATATTGACAATGCAGTGATGTGGAAAGGATTACTGACTTATGGGGAATTATCAGCTGAATCTGCAGCTGCACTCAGGTTTTTAGAGATTTGCACTTCTAGCTGCTGCTCATTACTTAGCTGTAGGGCCCTCAAAATGTACTGTACAGTGATGCACCAACTGCAGTTTCCTTTGCTGATTGACTATGTGTTATTCAGATGTCTATTAGAGAATTTCAGAGTAACTAGAATCAGCCTCACATGTATCTGATTCTGTGCCGATCCACCACAGCCCGGCATTCAAGATCATATCTTTGTTTTTCAACAACTATATATTAAAAATTTAAAACAATGTAAGGGGAAGCAGTTTAATTCATGTTCCAAGTGTTACTAACCCAGAACCTAACCTAGTGAGCTAATCAGCTGATCAAGCAAGCATGCATCACAGGCCTATATACTGCGTATGTTGGAAGGGCAGAAGGATGATAGGCACTGTGACATCCAGAGGCTCCTTGAAATAAGCTCACCATGCCACACACAATTAGGCACAAATTGCTTGTACCTTTGTGTTAGCATGTTGCCTTTGCAGGTGAGTGGAAAGAGCAATATTGAGCGTCTGGCAGCGAATGGTTATTTCTGACCTGGGTGTCAAATTTACTGCACATAATGACCAAAAAAGTGAAGATAATGTGCATATTTCAGGCCCTCTGCTGTTTTTATACCATCTCCCACACAACCTGAGCTTAGAAAATTGTTGCACAAGAACGCATGAAAAGACACGTTTGATGATAATTGAATCACATTACTCCCAACACTGGTTAACACAAACACAGAGTGAGTGTTGGACATAAGTGCTGTAATCTCATCAAACTTGCTTTCTTTTACAGGTGCCACTCTTTGTTCTTTTTACATAATACTTAATTTAAGATTTTTTAAAGCAAAACCAGACGCTAGTGGGATAACCTTTCTCGATGACAAAGCCATCCAGTCACATATGTATTTAAACCTACCAATGTGTACAGTATACTGCTTTTGTAATGTCTCTAGAGTACTCTAAGTCAACCGTTGCCTTACTGGAGATTCAGATTCCCTTCACAAAGATTCCCAGAAACCCATTACTGTTTGTAATTCTAGCTCATTATCATCAGCCTCACTGTCTACTCTTCCTTCTCCCACAGCTGTATCAGAGCTGTATGAAGTTACTACTAATGAAAACAAATATTTCCAACTGCTTCACAACGCAAAATTCAGCTGGTTAAAAAAGAAAACCTGTCCACCTTTTACTGTGAAGAAGTAACAGAGAAAATAAATGCATCTGTCATACAGGTTAACCCTGACAGGAGTCATTCATTTAAAAGGAACAAGAAGCAGCCACGGTGAGATTCTGATGACAAGCTGCACACCTCCGTGCCCTCAGCGTGAGAACCATTGCCTCTATACGCTGCTGTTGTGCGGAAAACTGCTCGCGCTAGCTGCAGCATGTGGTCACAATTGTTCAAAGATGAAGCAAAAAGGCCAATTATCGATTGACTTCTTTATTAAAGCTACATGAGTTGCTGCTCTGCTGTTGTACTTCTGACAGAGTAGCTGCTGAATGGCTGTCATAGTAAGCCAGACATGCTACACATCAGTCAGGACTGAATTCTTAATAAAGGTTTCCCCTTTCCCATAGATAAGGGAAATCAGTCAGGATGAATTAGATCAATCTGACTGCGACCCTGCTTTCGACTCAGAACTGCTGTGAAATATATTCTGATGTTCTTTTGGATAAGGCAGCAGTTTCAACAAAGTACTCACACACACACACACAGCAACTTCTGCAAACTCCTTAAACACATAAACATACTCTGTGAAATGCAGAGATGTCACTGGGTAAATGAACAAATGTTTCTCACTTCCTGAAAGCTTGACCTTTTTAGAGAGCGTTCTGCTTTCTGTTTGTGGGACACAGACGATAGGTGTCTTAATCAAACCGAAGCATTTGGTCCGGGCTGCTTCTGACAGCTTCAGACAGTTTCTCATTACTGAGCTGGCATTTAGCATTTAGTCATTTTAACATTCAGTTCCACTCTTGTCTGCTGACTCAGAGCACAGTCTGTACCCTGCTACTCCAAAACACACCCAAACACACTCTACAGGGGACACTAACAAGGCTTGAAAAACACTTAATGGAACGGTAAAAGCTGACTAATACACTGATTAAAGGTGATGAAGAGGGCTACACATACACGTGAAGTCCGACTTACAAAGTGATGGAAGCTTTTTTTTTTCTTTTTTTTTTTTGTTACTGCTGTGAAAATTTTCATTATATCCTCCCATAACCCCGCATTCACACGGCAAGCAACATGATCAACAAGTCACTGGAATAACTATTCATTTCCTGCAGAGCTGAGTAACCAAACTTGGCCATTGTGCGGATGATAAACAAAGTTGTCAAAAGCCAAACAAAAAGTTAGCCACAAGTGAACTTCTCTGGATCAGTGTACCGTCGACATTCAATCAGTTTCTCACACTTCTTTGTACCCCCCCATCACTGTGGTTTTGTTTCATGAACAATGGTTTGTGCAAAATGGAGTAGAAACTGATTACGACCATTCAAAGCCTCCCGGTCCTCTGCTGCTTTGATTTGAAAGGCTACGGGAATAAAATGATGTTTGGAGAATGGCTGCATCAATCATTGAGGTCAACATTAAAGGACAACTCCAGCCTGATTGAAAATTTTGCCCATTTCCTATTTTGTCCTTCATCTTTGCATCATATGGACAGTTTTCTACACCTTACTATGTGTCACATTTTACGATGACTTTCAAAATAGTCATTTTTAAACTGAACACCGTTACGAGCTAGTTCATCAGAAGGTGTTATTGCTTAATTCTAACTGCACACAGTAAATGACATGTTTAAAGTGATTTTGAGTGTCTTTGGTTGTAGTTTGATAGCATAGTTAAATTACACTAAACATGTGACACAATTCTCTTTGGCTTCTGCGGTGCTGACAAGTCTGACAAAGTGTAACCCTAAGCAAGTGATGAACCTTCCAATGATGGGTCAGCTTTCACAGAAGCATGATTTGAGACACCTACTGAATGGTAACGCATTCATATGTTAAAGCCTGATTATATGTTCCAATATGATAGTTTATGATAAACTGTGAAAACACACTGATGACCATTTTCTCATGTAAAATGCAGGGCAGAGAGATAAACGGCATGTGCTGTATGTGATTTCCTATTGCAGAGTTTTTAAGGAAGAATTATTATTATTTTTTGCCTGATGCCTCTGGATTGACCACCTGAAGGGTGTTGGACATAACCAGGCTTTCTTTGCATTAGATGGCATGACAAAAGCCAAAGCCCACTTAGAGATAATGGGTATCACAGTAGGTGGTTATCAAATGTCTGTTTGTGCTGCTGTAACATTAGTGCACTATGGTGTTACTAATGTACAGCTCAAGGTACAGGTCAACAGGCAGGATGTTTAAAATGTACTCCTTCAGTAGATCTATATCACATGTGAAAATATAGCACTTACAGCTGATTTTACCACCCCAGTTCCAAAAAAGTTGGTATGCTGTGTAAAATGTAAATAAAAACAATGCAATGATTTGCAAATCAAAGAAAACAAATCACATGTTTAAACTGAGACGTTTTTAAAAAGTTGGGACAGGGCCATGTTTACCACTGTGTAACATCCCCTCTTCTTTTAAAAACAGTCCATAAACATCTGGGAACCAAGGAGACCAGCTGCTGGACTTTTGGGAGAGGAATGTTGTCTCATTCTTGTCTGATATAGGATTCTAGCTGCTGAACAGTCCTGGGTCTTCTATGTTTCATTTCATGATGCACTAAATGTTTTCAGTTAGTGAAAGGTCTGGACTGCAGGCTTGCCAGTTTAGCACCCAGACTCATCTAAAACAAAGCCATGCTGTTGTAAAGATGCAGTATGCAGTTTAGCATTGTCTTAGTGACATATGCAAGGCCTACCATGAAAAAGACCTCATCTGGATGGGGGCATGTGTTACTCTAAAACCTGTATATACCTTTTAGCATTTATGGCACCTTTCCAAATGTGCCAGCTGCCAATTCCATTAATGCCCCAAACCCGATACCATCGGAGATGCAGGCATTTGAAGTGAGCGCTGATAACAAGTCAGATGGTCCCTCTCCTCTTTAGCCCATCTTTCCCAAAAAGAATTTCAAGTTTTGATTCAACAGATCACAGAACAGTTTTCCACTTTGCCTCAGTCCATTTTATATTAACTTTGGCCCAGAGAAGATGGCAGGGTTTCTGGCTCATGTCCACATATGGCATCTTCTTTGCATGATAGAGCTTTAACCTACATTTGTGGATGGCACAGTGAACTGTGTTCACAGACACACAGTGATTTCCATGACAAAATTATGCCTGTTTTTAATGCATTGCATCCTAAGGGCCCAAAGATCACAGCATTCCAATACTGATTTTTAGCCTTGTCCTTTGCGCACAGAGATTTCTCCAGATTCTTTGAATTATTTGATCATGTTATGAACTGTAGATGATGAGATATTCAATTTTACATTGATGAACGTTATTCTGAAATTCTTCCACAATTTGTAGAAGCAGTTTTTTTTTTACAGATTGGTAAACCTCTCCCCATCTTTACTTCTGAGAAACTGCTTCTCTAAGATGCTCTTTTAATGGTCAAACCTGATTACTCTGTAACTCTGTAACTTTATTTGGCCAGCCACTTCATAGCTGCTTACACTTTGCAATAATATTGCTTACAGTTAATAGTTGAATATCTAGGAGGGAAGAAATTTCACAAACTGACATGTTGCAATGATGGGATCCAGTTACAGTACCACACTAGAGTTCACTGAGCTCTTTAGAATGACCCATTCTTTCACCAATGTTAGTAAAGGCACACTGCATGGCTAAGTGCTTGATTTTATACACCTCTGGCAATGGGACTGAAAACACTTTGAAAATCTTTGAGTTCAAAGATTAAGAGGTGTGTCCTAATACTTTTGAGCCATCAATCTCCCTATGTAGTACACCCCTCTGCTCTGAGGGCTCTGACAAATTTATTTTTTAACTCATCATCATGCATGGATTTTAGTTTGGTTTATTTTTCTCAGGATTTATGTTGGTCTAAATGGAGCCAAATTCTTGCAGTGCCATGGAGTTATTCTCAGCTGGAGCCTTGGATATTTCAGATCGATAAACTAAAGCTGGAGCAGTGAAGTTTGAAAGTTCTGGCCATGGACAGGGATTTGTAGGGTGGGTTAGCCTTTTGTTCCAGTAACCTGAAAAACTGTTGTATGTGATGTGGGTTTTACTGTCCAGAACAGCTAAACATGTAGCACTTTCTTTTTTTTAGCTTTTATTGTGATAGGACAGTAGCAAGAAGACAACAAAGCTGGGGAGAGAGAACAGGGGACAACACACAACAAAAGGCCTCAGGGTAGATTTGAACCCAGGCCTCTGCAATAGCCTTACAACATACAAGCCACTTACTCAACCCAGTGAGCTACATTGGTGCCTGCACCACAGTATTTTCTAAAAGAAACCTTCATTAACTACAACTACTTTGTAAATAACAAAAAACTGTGCAGCAGCATAGATTTTTATGCCATAATAACTTATGAATTTAATGGAGACAGATGAAACACTCTCCTAAAATGTAATTTTTCCAGATTTATACCTATTAATCTAAAAAATTCCTGCAGTGTTGTGTCATCACTGTCTGTTTATGAGCTATTGACTTGTCACATTTAGCGTGCAAACGCAGCGATTTATGGGTAATTGTGTACGTTATAGGCTGCTAGAAAACATAAACATTAAGTAAACAACAATAAAGTTTTTCCAAAAAAAGGACTGTCCTTATGTAATCACGTAAGGCCTAAAAACAACATACAACAACATTGTCATGTAAACGGGTGTGTGGTGAACAGTATGGACCCGAAATGCAGGACTTAGCAGACAGAAGATAACTTAAAATCACAGCGTTTATTTATGCTGGCAAAAAGGCAAAGAAAACAAAGCAACAACAACAACAACGGAGCTGGGCAGGCGCAAACCAATTGGAGAACAAAACAGACTGACAGAAACTCACACACCATGAGGGAGGACGCGACAAAGAACAAAGAGAGACGCAGACAATAAATACACACAGAGGGAATCAGGGCAGAGTGGACACACCTGGGGAACACACCTGAACATAATTAAACTGACGAGACAGGGGAAGCAAAACTGAACATGATACACACGGGACAAGGAAGTATCAAAATAAAACAGGAAGTGACTAAGACACACACAAACACACACAGAGACCCAGACTAAGACATGAGAACTTGACCCAGGGACCAGAAGTAAACAGACAAGGAAACAGGACTGACGCAGACAGACACAGGGACACAGAAACACAGACTAGACACAGAGACGGCAAAAGTACAGAAACCACACAGACACGGGAACACGACCGGGGAGACGGAAAAGGATCACAAAACACAGAGACCAGACAGACCTCAACAGGAGATGCTGAAGACAGAACACAGATGAGACAAAGAGAGACTGGACACGAAAAAAGAGAACAAACGTAGAACCAAACAAGAACCAAGAACTAGAAACAGAAGTAACAAAACTCAGAGACTCTCAAAAACTGAACATAAGTATCTCATAATTCCAAAAGAGAAAACAACAAGTCCAAACAAACATAAAATACTGGGTCAAAGACCCAGGACCATGACAAACCTTATGAGACGCATAGTTCAGCTTGAGCATGACAGATCAAACGGTCATTTCTTGAGGGGTTATTCATTCCTGATAAACCAATAATTGGAAATGCTGGAAAACCCACACAGTAAGGTAACAAGAACCAATACAGCAAAAGTCATTTTCTGTTTTGGTCATTTAATACTGCCGCTACTGCAACAGCACTTTTAATCTGTTTTATGCACCGATCAATCAACTTCGGGGTGTTCTGTTCTTGCTATGCCGGAAGCAGAATTTCCCTACTGCAGACAATAAAGATTAAAATGAATTGGTTGCATTTTACAGCCCCTGATGTGCATCCTTAAAACCTTGAAATTTAATACAAATACTGCTAGTGGTTGCTATGAATCATATGATTCATTGCACTGTATTCACACAAGCAAAGTTAGAATAGCCATTTCATTTCTGGAAGTAGTATTTAATTTAGACAATTTAAGTGATTTCACACAGTCTTCAGTTAGAAGTAATGACTTTTGGTACATTTGCAAAATGCTTCTTTTGGTTTAGGATTGGAAAAATCTCAACATTACTCTCCTCTCTATTCCACATTTTTTTAATATGAGGTTTAAAATAATGTACATCATCAAACTCACCTATTAACTGTCTATCAAGCCCATTCATACAAACACTTTATTCTATCTAACATTTGCCCCCGATGGATGCATCAGGGGCAACTCGGGGCTCAGTATCTTGCCCAAGGATACTTTGATGTGCAGACTGGAGGAGCCGGGAAGGAAACCACTGACCTTCCGGTCGGTAGACGCCACACTCTACCTCCTGAGCCACAGCCGCCCCAGTCTCAGCTGAGTGTTCTTTAGGTGTGATCTGCTTCACTAAATGTGAGGAAATGATTCAGTGTAAGATGCTCAGTGCTCTACACTATAGTCGACCACACAACAGAGAGGGAAATAAAAAAGCAAAACCTTCAGGGAAAACATTCAGACCACAGGCCCTCTCAAGGCTGGTTGTACCTCCAACCTTAGTCCCCAAGGCTCTTCAGTCCAAATCCAGGCCCTCTTACACCAACATTTGCAGATACATAAAACCTGCCAAAATGGCAAAGCATTTGTAGGCCAAACATGGAGAACAACAGCACAGAGAGACCGTGGATTTCAAAGGGAGGGAGAAAAAGCAGAGGCCCCTCCAGAATAGGAGCACTAGGCATCTGTTGATGCTGGCATCTCCCTTCTCTTCATCTCCAAGCCAAGACTGGTGATCCA
>VUQS01055021.1:0-18207 GCA_015108495.1 Heterochromis multidens | reverse complement strand
AAAAAAAAAAAAACGACCCAGTGAATGAGTGTCAACAGTATTAGTCCAAACGCTTCTACATGTGAGTGGATGAAAACATCACTCTTGACTTTTCCTTTTGGTGACTCCCGTTGGAGAGAGAGAGAGAGGTGGGTAGGGCTGTTTATCTTCTTCGGTGCAAAATCTCTCAACCAGAAAAAAAAAAAATTACAGCAGAAAGAACAAATATCCCAGACACTAGTTTAGCTCTTAGTACACTGAAGAACGGAAAAAATCATTAAGAAAATGCATGAGAAGAAAAGGTAAAATTTAAACTGTCCAATGACCAGATATCAATGTATTTTTGTCACAGAGCGGGATAGGGTCTGCGCGTCCTGGCCAAAAATGAGCCTTCTCCGTATGTCTCTGTTGGTATGCAGCGCGCCTCCTCGCTCCGCACTCAGCGCGTCGCAGGCAGCAGCACTGAATGCAAGGCTCACACACGAAAAAAGAGCATGACTGACAGTTCGCAGAGAGCCCCTGCTCCCAATCGCCGGCCCCAAGAAAGGAGGCGGGATTTACGATTGCGCCGATATCCCGCTCAGAGAGGCCGACCAAGGAGCCTCACCGGCCAATCGAAGCCGTGCGGTGGGCGGGCACAGCGCGAGGCGAAGCACGGCGCGGTGATAATGCAATGTGATTTATAGCCAGTTTGGTGATGCTGCAGTACTCAGAGAAAACAGTCCAGAGGGGGACAGGCAGGCGTTGTAACTACAGGGACAGAGGTGAGGGCTAAGGGACAGGTGAAGCCACATCAGCTCTGCTGGTAGGTTTTAGACATGATGTATGAAAACAAAATAAGGGGGAATGACAGGTTGTCTTGCCATGAGAAGATATTGCCCTGTTAATGTAAATACATGTCAGAGGATACAGAGGAAGTGATGTTTGTGAAGAACATGAGAAAACGGCTCACTTTAAAGTTTTGCACTGACTGGGTGGACTGATTGATGTCTGTGGCACTGCAGAAAACTCACCATCTGATTACGCTCCTGACTTAATGGTAGGCAACATAAACCCATTTAGAGAGACACTTTATATTTATGCAGGAGTCCTAATGAGCCATTTGTAAACATGTTAGTGTCTATCTGCATCTGGTACTAAAAGCGGAAAAAGCAGTTGCCTATTGTAAAGATCTAAAGGGCCATTCACACTGTGAGTCAATCATCTTGCTTTAAAGCTAAAAAAAGAGACACAGATAGGCAGCTGTGAAACTCAGAAAACTTTGATAGTACATTTTTTGCATACTTTCCAACATTTGGCAGTTCATTACAGTCATATTGCATCACATTAGCTGGCCTTCTTGGTCAGAAACATACAGTTTAATCAGTGCCCTCGAGTCAGTTTTTTTGCAGAATTTACCATATTCCAGAGACTATTATTTTTATATTAGCTGATTAATTGTTCAGTTTGTTTCTTTATTCCCAGAATAACTAATTAATGCTTTATTACTACCAAGTGCATAAGTAATAAAGCATTGCTTGGTGATTTATAATACAGAATTAGAATAAATACAGCTGGGGATAAAGTGGCTACATATGTCCCTCAGATGAAAGATGGAGGAAGGTGAACGGACAAGCATTAAGAAAACTCAGATTAATGAATCAGCTAATCAAAGCTCAGCATTAGTTATGCGTAGAGGGTGATTTGTTTGTAACTATTATTCAATGTTAATTAGATCTAATACAGCAGAGTGAATCAGGAGCCAATAATGTTTATGATGTTAACCACTGGCTTGTTAGGCTGCTGTTTTAAAATGCTACTTTCTGATTTAATTATTTGTAAGACAGTAAATGATTTGACAGAGATATACAATCAATATCTCAATAAAAGTCCTGTTTTTATTTTAGCAACAGCAAAGGTATAAATATCACAGGAGCACCAGAATAAAGAGAACAGGTCTTTCCAGGAGCCTTTCTGTGTGAGTTAAATGTTCTGCCTGTGTCGGTTTCCTTCCACATTACAGAGACCTTCATGTAGGGTTAATTGGTGTTTCTAAATTGCCCATAGGTTTAGATGTGAAACAAAGCACTTAAGTGTATAGAGCTAAGCACTGTGTATATTGCTCATAGCGTAAAGTGCTTTTAGTGGTCAGTAATGCTACAAAAGAGCTTGATAAATGCCAGTCCAGGTCTGGTCTTTGGCCTGAATGACATCCTTTTTCAAAATGGGCTTATACACCTTTTACTATATGCTATTGTTTGTACAAAACAACTCAGCCAAGCACAGCATGGTATGCTGTTCCTCTAATCAGCATATCCTCCTCCTCCTCTTCAGTTGGACGTTCAGTAAATGCCGCAGGACAGCCATTTTACAGCTTCCACATTAGCATAGAAGGATTGCCTCTGTGTGACACTAAAAACTCTGATCCAAACAAGAGATACAGTATTTGCACTTGGGAAGCTTCATTAATGGTATTCATGATTGCAATCAGTAATTCAACTGAGTTCCTGTGTACTCACAAATATTATTTATAGACCTGTCACAAATTGCAGTTTGTTTGTACTCTGTTGTTCCAAGTTTTGCGATAAAAGTAGAAACACCTGAGAAAATGTTGACATAAATTTGCATTTTGACGGAGACTTTACACAGCCAATTACCCTCAGACCTCGCCAGCTCTCATCAAACTGTGTGACACCTTGAGCACAGTGTAAGCAGGCAAGCAGAGCCGAGACAGAGGAATATTTCTTAATTTTTAGAAAGAGTGACATGCATCATCATATGTAAATTTCGACTTCCTCCCACGATGCAAAAGTGAGGCCAAAGTATGCCAAGGTTCTAGACTTTCCTGCTGAGCACCACAAGCCTGTGAATCAATAGAAACATCATTCGTTCTATTTTGTTTTGAACTTTTTTTTTATTTTTTATTTTTTTGCTCAAAATATGAAAGTACCACTTCCACAAGTTACAGTGCAAAATGTGGGCTGTAAGTGAAATAAAAACATGAGTCAGAAGGCCACACAGGAAGTGGATTAACAAGTACTACATTGCAAATATAACTTTATCAGCAGGCTTTTATTAAAACTTGGCAAAGCTGCAGTCTTACAATAAAACAGCACACTGTTAACCACCTTTTAGCACTTCTACTGCATTTAATCTCTCTGTAAGTAGGAGCACTAAACTCATCTATACCCAGCAGGGCCTCAAGTGACATTCATGGGAAGTCAAAGGTCACACAAAGATAATAAAAGCTCCCAAACATATACAGTAAAAACAAAAAATAGATAGATATACATATGCATGAAAAATAACAACAAAAAGAAAACAACGATAGAGGATGGATATTCGGTGAAATATAAATCTATCATTTTAATACACTTGCTACATATACACAGCTGAAAAACAGTAGACAATCAACTAGTGGTAATGGCATGTGATGATAAAGCAGCACGAGCCCGACCATCATTTTCTCCTATTTTGTGCTTCATCTTTTAAGAGGTACCAATTTGAGCAAACGGTAGATATTTCATGTTGGAGCAACAAAGATAAATAATCATTTACTGAATAGGGGTTCTCTTATCATTTGAGGGCTGAAATATGCAGGAATGAAAAAAGAGTGTTATTATCTCTTTATACATTCTGATTATTCAGTTTAGAGTCATTTTGGCTGTTAAGTCTGGTTTGATGTTTTCTATTTCATTAATTATTATTATTATTATTATTATTTTATTATTATTTTATTAATCTGAAGGCATTATTGTCTCAGTGTCTGGTTTTGTCTCTTGGAGCACGACACTGCAGAGAAGAACATGAGGAATCATATTAATCCTGCATCAGTGTGCAGCATTGAGAATTGAGCTGGAATTGAGGGCTTCTGCAGACTTGGAGAGGCTGCACTGAACATTATGAGGGCTCACTAAGACCACTTTTCATCTCAGACTGCGTTGGTGGAGGTCACATGTTTGTGTAATGAAGAAGTAGAAAAGAGAATAGGAAAAAAAATTAACAATATAATAAAAAGAAAAGGTAAGCACATAATACAAGTTGCAAAGTATATGTTTAAAGTCAGAAATGAGTGTGAGTGTGTACTTTAACAGTAATTGTAAATATTGGCTGAAGGCAAAGTAATGCAAAAGACAGGCTGAGCCGAAGTGGCTGTGCTGGGCTAATGTTTAAAGATGGACTGGGCACCGTCTCTAGAAAAAGAAAGTTGTAACATACTAGTAGAATGAAAAAGTCCTCTTATTGACAGAAGAGCAGGAGACTTTTTGCTAAGGAGGAAGACCTCATCTTGTTCCAAAGTAACACTAATTAGAGTAGTCATTTCAGAGCTCTGACCTTTAGTAGATTTTCTGTTTTTACCTTCAGTCTTTAATTTCTCTGCAAGTGAACGTTCTTTTAGCTGCAGTAACCAATTATTGTAACTAACTTTTGTCTTAATAATCCTATTCTCTCCGCAAAATGTTACACTATCACCATTTCCATGTTTTGTGACTTCAATGGGTGACCATTTTCTTGTAGTTCTTCTTGTACTCGGCTAACAAGCTTCATGGTGCTGTCGTGGTACAATTAAATGGAGCTAGCATGCTTCTTTGATTCTTTCTTGGCTTTCTTGTGGTGAACTCCTAGAGTGACCGCAGTGTTTTTTTTGTTTTTTTTTTGCTGAGTATAACTAATGTATGAAAGGGGTCATGATGCATGGCTGAGTGTGAATGGCCACAATGGGATTGAGTGCATCATTATTCATCAGGGGGGAGGAACAGTGAAGTTCGTTTGATGGATTATAACTTTAAAACATGCTGGTGCATGATGCATTGTAGCATACTGTATGTGTGCATAGGTTTGTCTGTGTAGGCTTCTGCTCAAATGTGCAGTATATGCCTGAGTCTATGCACCTATCATCCACAGGCAGAGTCACTGAGACAATGTTAGTGCCTAGGCTGAAATGACAGTAATTTCACACCCAATTAATAGAGTACAAAGCAGACCCATACTATAATGTCTAATGTTGGCACCTTGACTGTAAGGACAAACACAGAAGGACACGTCACCAAGCTTGTCTGGAGAGAGCGGAGTAGTTTATGCAAACATGTCTGACTTGGAGTACGTCTGGCTGGGGAAACCTGTCCCTGAAGTGTCTGCTGTAGAGCTACCAGTTGGGCTGAGACGCCCCACCAGCCTGTTTAGTATGGTAATGTGTGGAGATGTGGGCACAGGCACATTTTCCCTCTTTCCCTTTGCTCCATCTTTAAGCCCCCCACATTAATTGGCATGGCAGAGGCATCAGTCACTTGGTTGTAATCACTGTCCCTCTGAGAACCCCACTGAGAAGGATTGAAGGAAAGCGGGACACAGGGAGAGCGAGTGAGAGTCTTTGGTCTTGAAAGGCTTGTCCTCTGAATTATGTCATCCCA
This sequence comes from Heterochromis multidens, assembly GCA_015108495.1. Classification (NCBI taxonomy): domain Eukaryota; kingdom Metazoa; phylum Chordata; class Actinopteri; order Cichliformes; family Cichlidae; genus Heterochromis; species Heterochromis multidens. The sequence goes on along the minus strand of VUQS01055021.1, from coordinate 12,838 downwards.
AGAGGTGCAAAGAAGCATACAGACAGGGAGGGGAAAGCAAGAAAGGATGATATGGAACAAGGAGGGATAAGAAAGAAAGAAGCTGAAGAGGAAATTGTGATACGAGCTCCCTGTTGCCAGGAAAATGGAGGACTGCAGATGGAAGGAAGCAGAATGGGGAAGAAGTAGAAGATTCATATAGGGGATTATGGACAAAGATTGATAGATGGATCTGTGGGAATAGGCATGGTGGGAGGTGTGTGTGTGTGTCTGTGTGTGTGTGGAGGGGTGTTAGGATATTTGATTGACGTGAAAAAGATGAGATGGAAAAAAGCAGGGAGTGGTAGGTCAGAAGAAGATGAGAGAGGTCGACTGACGTTAACACTTCACCTGTAATTTAATTGGTTTTCATCCTGTGTAAACTTTTCAAATTGAGAGAAAAAAAATGTCAGGAAAGAACAGACCTCACGTTTTAATTCAAATAAATTGATTTGTTAACCAGAACCCATTAATTTAGTTCATTTCCATCACTGACACAACCTTTGCTGCTAGAACCTCAATAGTTGATGTTATTACATCCACTTCAAGCACACAATTGTTTTCACCGTTGATTGCTGCTGCCACAACATTCCATGCTTGTAAAGTACCTTGAAATCAAGAAACTGCATTTGAATCTGAAGAGAAGATGACAAAGAAAGGCTCTCCAAGAGAAAAGGGAAACAGAGAGATGTTGAACGGAAGGGAGAAAATAATAAGTGAATAGAGAAAAAAAACTAAAAGTTTCTCCCTTTGAGGGTCAAATATAAATTATCTTGCCCCTGCTAAGGATGAGTATGTGGGCAAGTGTATGTGGGCATACATGGATGTGTTTCCTTATAGTTGTGGAGTAATAGTAATAATAAATGATAAAACAAGGCACAGGAAGAGTCACCTTTTGAGAACAGAGTCTGAGCGCGTCAGAGAGTGCGGCCTTGAAACCAGATCAAAGCGTTGAGCCAAGCCATAATAAATGATGGAATTTAATCATGTCTGCTGCTTAACACTCGCTCCTTCTTTCTTGCTCTCTCTGTTTTATGGCTTTTAAAATGCAACTGCTATTTTTCATTCATTTTAATTCTCCACTCTATCAAATTTTTCCATCATCGCAACATTCTTACTTACTAGATCCAAGTCACTGGCCTAAGGTATTGAAGTACAATGACAAAAAAAAGAAAAAAACCAAACATCAGCATAATTACTTTATTAGAGCAGACTGATGTCAGAACGGCCGGTCATGTTTCATGTCACATCACTGCCTTGGTTAGCGTCCGCTATTTTCCTTCTGGCCTTGAGGAGGCTTTTGATGCTGAGCGCTGTTAATTTTCCCTTCTCTGAGAACAAGTTCTGCCTCTCACTCCACAAACGATCCCCTTCTAATTAAAAAAAAAAAAAAATCTTAATGATAGCACTTAAAGAGCATTCCTTAAGCCATTAATCACCTACATATCCTATAGATCTGGGTAGCAAAAAGCAGAACATTTAGTAGTGGCAAAAACACAACAGTTTGCTTCATTATCATCAAGAGTACTTTTGCATCCATTTCTATCCATAATTGTTGTACTTAAAGCAGAAACTCATTAATCAATGATACATCTGTAGGGATTACTGAACTCTGACTCAGCAATAAAGACACCACAGACAGGTCCATAAAAGCAGTTCAGTCTGGTAAAAATGTTAGAAAAGATAGGAGACACAGTGAAACACTTTGCTCAGAGCCTGAATTGGTGGTCTCGAGCCAACAGAAATGTGGCATTGATGAATAACGGGTTTCTGAAGGTAGGTATCTATCAAGGATAACCACGCCAAGTGCCACAGTTTTAAGCTTTGAGCATGTCTGCTTATGACTTGCTCACATATCATCTTAGCCACTCATGAGTTCTCTAATGGATTCTCTGCCCCGGTAGTCTTGGTCGCTCTGTCTCTTTTATCCTTTTTTCATTTAGCCACACTAAAGTGAATTACTACTTTCTCCACCTTTCTTTTTTTTACAGTTGTTGTCTCACTCTTCTTTTTTTTTTATCCCCGTCTCTCACCCATTATGACAGTCTTCCCTCTTCAGCCGACTATTTGTCTCGCCCTGTTTTACCATCTCTGCTTCCCAACTTCAGTTCAGTTTCCGTCTACCCAGCTTGAGCCCATTCAGCAGTAATGAGTGCAGCTTAAGGTGGGGCTGGCCTGAGGTGAGGTAGAGAGAGGCAGGGAGGTTAATGAGGAGAGGAACCTCGCTTTTTGCCTGAGGTGTAAAAAGGGAGTAAGTGGATGAGTGAAGAAGAGAGCGAGCAAGGCCAGGGACACAGACAGACAGACAGGCAGTTCTAATATTTGCAGTAATGAATTTAGCATATGCACAAATGCAGTCCTGTTTCTCAGTGTGACCAAAGTCAAAGTGAGAACTATATGTTTAAATTAATAGTTGATTTTTAGGACTGTGTGAGTGTGTGCTCTCTCTCTTTTAAGAGTCTTAATGATTCATAATCATTGGTGATTATTATCACAGTATTTATAATTTCAGTACAATAAACAATTAAGTCACTGAGAATCACCAGATTTATTATTATCTGTTAAGTGCCTCTCCAAGGTTCCCCTAGTTAAGAAAAGTAAAAATTGAACAATGATACACACTATCAGACACACAAGGCAACCCACACAGTCCAGCAGCTCTGCCAAGAGGAGGTGAGAGAATAATGGTACTGAAGATATTCTCATTCATCTTAAAGATCACTGGGGACAGATATTACCATGGCTTTAATGAAGACAGGAAATGGATTATGAATAAAAGAGAATAAATAAACAAAAGATTTAATAAATGATAATAGTGTTATTGATAATGCATTCATCAAAGTACAAATTAGCCTAAAGTAGGAACATTAAATTAACCTAAAAATAAACTTCTCCACTGACTTCTAGTCACCTACAGGCGACATCCATTTCTCTACCATCACTCCCTCCTTACTCCCATAGCTACTCTCATCCCTACTTCCTTTGTTTCATCCACAAATCAATCTTCCTCAATTTGTGCAGAATTGATTTAACCATCTCTTATCATTGACACAATTCTGCAATCCGCTCTCACCAGCTCATCTAGTCCATTCGCCTTATATGTTTCTCTCTTTTTCTACTCCTCTATCTCATTCTCTATCTACCCTGCTCCGGTTTCCACTGCAACTCATTACATATGTGGTTCCTTTGCTCTGTCCTCCTACTTGGTAACCTCCACAGAGTTCTGGAACAATGTCTTGATTGGATGTGGCTGGCATTGCTAAGCATTCTGTGCTGCAGAACTGGTGCTATGCATGCAATATGTTGGCAGCCATTAGTTCATTATCAACAGAGTGCTGATATAGCTACCACACAGTTTTGCAAGAAAGATTACCAGTGAGAATGTCTGTGTCAAAGAACAGTATACTGATAATAAGAGATGCTTGAGTGAAGAGACAGAGTGGATCCATCATTTGCCAAGCCTTTAGCAGCAACACATGGAGCAAGTTTTCAAAGCAGAAGGAAAAATTGCCAGACATGTAAGTACCATATTGACTTCTGTTCATGGCTTAATGAAAAATCCAGTGCATTCCTCTCACAAGCAATACGTAGCTATGTCTAGTTGCCTTTCAAAATAATGAGTGCCTGAATTTTAAAAACATCTCCTGCCTGTGTTTAAACAAACTAAAGAGATGATTTCTGACACTGAAAAATACATGCAGCCGTGAAAGTCAGATCTGTAAAAAAAAAATCCATTGAATGATGAATGACGCCCTTAAACCTACAAAAGCATGCTAAACATGCAAGTTGTTTTGTACCATTAACTTCAGTGCTGCCTCATAGTATAACAAATGTTTTTACAAGAACCAGAGAGGAAAGATATCGATTCTTTCAGCTTAACCCCCAAACTATTTTGAAGAAGCAGCTAAATGGCCTTGCACACGACTGGGTTGTGTTTTTATTCTTCTCTTTGATAGTTGTGTCTCAGCTGTTCAGCAGTTGCTTGGAAACATTTTTTACCTCAAGAAGTACTGCAGTGTGGGATGTGTGATTGATGGGAGAAAATGAAAGAGAATTGATAAGCAGGTTTCAACAGACATGACAAACAGAAATGTATACAAAAGTTTATACACTCATCATCACTATAAACTTCTCATCAGTTTGTAGGCTTACCGAAATTCTAAAAGAAGCTAAAGTCAGCTGTTTGTGCAGTTCAATCAGACAAGCATTTACTGCTAGATTTATTCATTTCCCCTCAAAACTCAGCAACATCCCCACACTGTGACGGTCTCCAATGTATTAACAGAGACCTATAATCAATCTGTGCCACACTGTATTTTCTCAGAAGGTTTCTGCTGTGTTTGTAATGCTCACAAAGAAGAAAAAAAGATGGAGAGGAAAAAACAAGAGATGGAATTGTAAGATGAAGGAAGATATAGTGAGGGAGTTACAGCAAAGTATTAAGGGTTTCAACATGACTTTGATATGCCTACAGTGCATTAAATTCTATCCAGAAACAGATTCAGCACTTTTGATACTGAACTGGTTGGCTTTTAAAATCAATTACTATACAGAATTGAATTTGCTAAGTGGAATGGAATGTGCCATTAAATGTTTGATTGTTTATGGTGCTGCCATTCATTTCTTGGCTGTGTCTTAACCCATTTACCGTGGTCTATCAATACACATTTAAACAGTCATATACCGGATGTGCTATACTGTTAATGTCACGGTTCTGGCACATTTGCTTTGTGCTTGGACTGGATCCCAGTAAAATCATTAATCAAAGTAGGACTGTCATCAACATCGCTCCTTGATTATCACACACCACTGTAATTAATGTATTGATTGTAGACACTGCCAAGTTTCTCTGCAATTTCTGTAAAAGAGTTACAGTTTTGCCCTTCCCCTCTGCCCTGCTTACTGGTCACATATACCCCTTATTTCACCCATTAATTAAACACATTCTGCCCTTCCAAAACATGATTGAACATTTGTCAATTTGAATCGAACACCTCAGTGGTGATGTGGTATCTGTCCTGGCTCTGAGACGGTGCCAATCAATGATGCATCACCGGCTTCTCAACTTGTCCATCCCTGTTGCTCTGCATTTCAATCACCCAGCTGATATCCATCTATCTCTCAGCCCCTCTAGCTTTTTCTTCCATCTCTTTTGACCTCCTTCAAAATCTCTTTGCTGGATGCACATTGATCAAGTTTAACCAGCTGTTGTGTCCAAGTTTTGGGTGTTAATTTTAAACTGTAATGTTCTTACTGAAATGATACAGAACAGTTTGGAGTGAAAATGAACACTGAGACTGGATCCTTTGTCTTGTTTGATAGAGTTGTCATGACAGGCCAGCAGCTGTTGTTTTAATGTCGTTCACTGAAATTTCTGAAGCTAACAGATTTGCAACTCAGTGAGAAACTCATTATCATGCATTTGCAAAATAGCATCACCTTTAGGATAATCTATTTTGGCATTGAAACCATGGCAGCATGCCACCTGTTAGGAGGCCACCTTCTTTGGAAATCATTTTTTATGAGACAAAATTATTGAATAAAAGGATAATGGAGGTGTTACCATTAAATTTGTCTTATTAAGTCCAAAAGTAATATTGTATCTGCTACTCAGCTCCAAGTATAAATCTTTAAAAATGCATCCAAATATATAATTTCATTTTCTAAAATAGATGGGCACTTTGCTCTTTAGCCATGCTAATGACCTGTGTGGCTCTTAGGATGGCAATATTGGTTGGTTAGTCAACCACTTTGACTTTTGATGACTGAAAAGAGCAACTGGTGAAAGGATTGACATTAAATTAAAAAGTTATCTTTTTTCCACGGTCCACACTTGTTTATGTCCAAATACCCGAAGAATTACATGTCCACACTCCGTGTTAATACGTAAACATAAGTGTACTATACTGGTGAACATGATACAAGGTGCAGACAAAAAATTCTGCAACTCAGCCTATGAAAAATCAAAAACATGCCTGATTTATAACAGACAGATCTTTTCTTCAAGGTCACGTCATCTTCACCTCTTCTTGAGTAGTTGCTATTTTTAGATCACTTCCTAGATGGCCTACTTTGATCACCTCCATGTGTGCATTTTCACAATGGACTTCAAACTTGCAGAGAGAGCAAACATCAACTTCTGTGTAAAACTGTCTGAGCATTCTTGTCAAGGATCATCACCAGGGGGTTTCAGGCTATTTCCCAGAGACCAAACAGCAGTTTTCAGTGGAAGAGGCTGCAGAATATAACTGCGAGGTGATGCATCAGGCAGCGGGAGCACAAACATTTGCTTGGTCATCCTTTTTTCTGCACTAATAGTCAGTTCATGTAGAACTCCTCAGGTTCTACTGAATGTCCTGAGGCATCTGAGGGAGACGTCTTGGTGCAAATATGATGTGTGGCATAAAGTGCCAGCACACAGCTCATTACAGAATGTTGGAGTGTCTTTTTTTTAAGCCACACCAACACAACACCCATACTACTCACTAGGTTTGGCTGCCTGAAACTTTATCTACTTCCCTAAAATGAAAATCAAGTTAAAGGATTTTTGAAACACTGAAGGAAAGTGGTGCAAATAGTCACAATGGCACTTCTAAGGAGCAATTCACAAACAACAGCTGCACTGAAAGTAGTCTATCCATCCATCCATCCATCTTTTGAACCATTTATCCAGCTCAGGGTTGCGGGGCAGATAGCGTCTATCCAAGCTGGCATAGGGCAATAGGCAGGATACACCCTGAATAGGGCTAACACTGAAAACAGACAATTATCCACTCACACATTAACACCTACAACAAGGTCATATTACAGGTCATGTTACATATTGTTAACCAAACAAGCATGCATTTGGACTGTAGAAGGAAGACTGAGTGTTTACTGCAGTAGTCATAAAACACCAACAATAAAAAAAAGTAAAAACAGCAGAGCATACTTAAACAAGTAACACATCAGACATACCATCTTGACACCTTTACTCGTAACAAGGTAAGTGTCACAGCCCAAGGTGTGGCTTACTAATATGTGTTTATAGCATTTTGGAAATGGAGAACTATGCCAGATAAAGATGCTATATCAGGCTTTGGCTCCAAAGGAAACAGTAGTAAACTCATCAAAATATCAGTTTTGCTAATTTCATAGCTTGTTGACAATAATAAAATATAGAATATTACCAGGGTCTGAGTCATCTGTTTCAAATGTTATCAGACAATGGGTTTGTCATGTCTCTTTTGTACTTTTGTTGTTTTTGTGCTACAAAGTTTCCCTGTTTCCTTTTGTGGTGTTTACTTTGTGCCTTTGTTCCTTTCCCTCCTTTACTAACTGTCTGCCCCACCTTAAGCGCTTTCACTTGTGATTCGTTCCCACCTCTATCTCAATCAATCCTCTGTGTATATTTAACCACTTTCTCATTTATACATCCTTGATTCCTCTCCTTGTGTCTTAGCCTGCAGTTGTATATTCCTAAAAAACGAAAACCTCACAAGGCCAAAACAGGTTATGGCATCAAATAGAAAATGTACTATTAATGAACACTTACGTGTCACAACTGCCACTTGTCGATTTGTTGGATGATGCATTGCCATGAATTGTGGGATGGCTTTATTGCTTTTTCTCTCATATAGGATGCTCCAGTGTATCCTATGCTAAAGGAAGAAAGCACTGAAGCACCTTTTCAGAGTTTGCAGGAAATTTGACTAGCTCTTATTAAGTCAGCTACACAGAAACTTTTGGGTCACTTCACTCAGTTAAGAACTTTCCTAGGCAAATTTGAGTATTCGACCACATCCTTAGCGTCTTCCACCAGAGATGCAAGAAGGGGAGGTGAGGAAGATACATGAGGAGAGAGGAGCTGAGGTAAGCACCATTTAACTGAATGAGACATCTTTGCTTCTGAGCTGTCATTTTAAAGCCATGTCAATTAAATATGGCCATAGGCACAGCTGCATCATAAATTGTTCTAGCCCAACAAATCAATAAACTACTGCTGTATTTTATGATCTCAGAGCATTCATTAAATTTTTTATATATACCAATATGGTGTAATATGACAAGATATGAGGTCTTTTTTAATCACACACACAGACATACAGTGAAAAGCAGCAAGTTTAATCATGCAATTGATCAACTGAAAAACTGAAACAAGTTATAGATGCAAAAGACTGAATTTCTGAAGACTCCTCCTCCCACTGTGGTCTGTATATTCCAGCTGTGCGTCATGCCTCTATCATCAAAGGTAAGAACATTTCCATGAAGGATACACCTGTGCATCCTCGATTACAGCTTCTCTAGCAAGCCTGCTCTCTCAAATCTCTTCTGTCCTCCAGATACATTTTAGGAATTGCAATATCACTGAGACACTCTTCAACATGGTGTACTGAGATTGATTTCTGGGTCACAGGACAGAGGACGGAGGAGACAGTAAGGCACAAATTAGAGATATGAGAAAAGCCTCTAGTCTTTTCTTTCACTCTGTCTTTGTCAGATTGTCTGCTGTCCTTCCTGAGTCCACCTCCTGTGTTCCCCTGGTTCTCACCTTTGCGATCCTGCTCTCTCAGTTTGTGTTTAGCTTAGTTTGGTATTTTGTTGTCAATTTATCAGATGGTGGTTCATAATTTTTTTTTAGAGGTACAGTGTGTAAAATCTCACCACTAGATATCAGTAGAGTTCAGATTGCAGTCAACTGAATTCTGTTTTCTTACCCCTCCCAGTTTAAGTGCATAATCCTAGCTATGGTGGTCGCTGTAGGACAAACAACTCTGGCCACTGTTCATCTGTAGTGAATGTAGGCTGTCAGTCTGGAGTTACTCTGGAGGAGGCTATAAAACTTTGTGAAAGGAGTCCGATACGAGTTGATGAGTCAGTGAAGCTCACTTCTGACAGCAATACTAAGTTAAGCTGTTGAGGATATAAATTTTCTGTCAGTAGGTTTTTGCTGTTTTGCCGTTGGTAGCTGCTGTTAGCTGTGGTTAGCTGGTGTTAGTGAAACTTTCTTTGAAGTGGATCTAACATTATTGGACTCAGATGCTTAGTGAATAAACTCTGATACGATGTAAGAACTGTTTATCAGAGGGGAAACTGTGACTTTTAGGACACTCGAGCCTAACATTAGCTGGCATAATGTTATCACCAGCTGTTGTTGTTGTCAGCTGTCTGGAGACGGGAGGGTCGCATGTCTAATCTGTTGACAATAAGTAATTGCAACAATATCAAGAATAAATAAGCATTTTATGTGCATTTTCATGTGTTAGAGCTCTGACTTCAGTTCAGGAGATGAGGCTTGAGGTGAGGAGAGAGAGTAGTGGTGGAGGAGGAGAAAGACATAATGAGAAAGAGATGATGAAAATATACATGTACTAATGTATAATGGTCATATATAGTTTGAAAAAGCTATTTGTGATCTTTAAATTAAAAGTAACTTTTAAGGCGTCCTATGTATGTGGCATTCTCTAGCCACACACATAAAATGCGATTAGGCAGAACGGAGGTGTCCATCTCAGACACTGTATTCAAGGGCAACATGACAGCTTCCACAAAGCGACTATGAATTTTTAAGGGATTAATTCCATGTTTATGAAAATGCATCAATTTGTTGGAAGACGTCATTAGACAATAATCAATGTATAGTTATTAGTACAACATTCTTTATTCCTATTAAATAACCTAAAAAAATTACTTACTGTACCTTTAAATAAAGTTGGCCTGTAGTTTTATTTTTCATTGAGTTTCTATACTTGCATTTGTGTCGTCTTTTGAGTAATACCTGACATGAATAGCTATTATCAGTTGATATCACTTCCATAGGTCCGGATATCAACACTAAGTTTCTCCTTCACCAGCCAGAAGTATCAGAAGCTGCATTTAACAGTTGTACATTCTTGCTGAACAGAAGTAATCAACACAATGACAGTGGCATGACTTTGACCCAGGACACTTGAGTTTGAAATTCATGTATGGATCTGGGTTTTGGTTAGGTTTGAGAACCAAAACGACTTAATAAGGGCTAGGCACTAAAAATGACTTAATTAGAGTTGGAAAAATATTAACCTTTCACAGTGGCAACTTCATTCTACAAACATTTTCAAGGTTAGTATTTAATGACTTCACTGACTTATTCACTTGAAAAGTTTGAAGTGTCGTGCTGTTTTCTGTTTATCACAGAAAGATAACACATCTTCTGCACTGCAAACAAGCACCTCTAAACAATAACTATGGGAGTGATGACTATATGCTGCTATTCTATGTGCTGATATTACTTGAAGCAGGTGTTTTGGTTCTGAGTTCCCTATGACTACGCATTTGTTACATATATGCCAAAAAAAAAAAAACATGCTCTGCTGTTAGCCTCTCACCACCTGGTGTCCTCATTTTTTATATTCATGGGCTTATGTGTTGTAGTATGCATATATTCAGCTGGCTGTCTAATATCTAGTGTCCAGGGAAAACAACTGAAGGTACAAAGAAAAAAAAAAGAAGACGCAGCAAAATAAAGGGTTAAATTTGATTTGATCATCATAGTAATTGTTCACTTTACCCAAATTAAGACAAGTGTGCATTGATATATTAATCATACAAACAGCTCGACAATGTTGAAACACAGATTAAGTGAATACATGTCAGGAGAATTTATCATCACGCTTTATTTACTTATTTTGTCAGTGCTTTCAAGTGACCGCTGGGATTCACAACCTGATTCATTGTGAAATCTTCTGTGCTTTGATCTACATCAAGGAAAGGAAAACCAAATGATATCTAACATCACAAAGAAATGGCTCAAGAAAAAAAAGCTTCTTTTGCAGCTACTGTTGCCACCGCCTATATGGAGGAGAGATTTTAGATTTTGCTTGATGCTGGATTCAGTCCATGGTTGATTTATAGTGGGCTTTCTGGGCAAAACTCCTGGTGCAGAAGAACTGTGGAGAGTGCTACTCAATGTAAATTTGTGTGTGAATGGGCACTGTGACCTTTGGAAAAGTCCTCCCTGGGAATGTGGAGAAGTGTTCACTGATCTTGTTCTGTGTCCTCTTTTTTCCCCCCTCCAGTGCCTTCAAAAAACTCCTTCCACAGCAGAAATGCTTGCGACACTATCTTGTGAGTGACAGAATAAAAGTGGAGAATCTGCTTTCTCCAGGAGTCCTCTGGTCCTTTGTCTTTGAACCAACACGACACGAGGTCTTGACACTTTAAAAACACTGCTTAGAATTTGACTTTTAAAAAAAAAAAAAAGAAGATGTGCCAAGCACCATTGGTGAAAAGTGGCTCTGGCAGAAGGCGTCAGTGAGTGATGGCCCTCATGTTCAGTCCCAAGCATTTAAGGTTTGCTGTGAAAGGTTTCTCACTGTGAAGGCAATGAAAAAGCTGCCTTGAAAAAATTCTCTCAAGGTTTTCCTGATAGACATGTTTTTTAAAAGGTATTCAGTTGCATAAGCACATTGCTCTGCTGATTGCGTTGTGATAAAAATCACAAAATTCAAATGGGGATATACTTCCAGGATACAGTAAATCAAAAAAGTGGCTGGAAAAAAAGTATTTTACTGTTTTTATATGCAAAATAGCTCATTATATTCCCAAGGGCTTGCGTACTTGTACATGTCAAATGCATTTTCAAACATCCAGTAATCTCATGATATGGATTCTGCAGTCTTTTAGATAACATCTGACATAAGTCTACATCATTCCTGTCTTGGAAAGATGGTCTGAGCTGCTAACTAATGCCCTAAAGGGACAAAAATGCACCTGTAACCAAAGACTGCAGCAGGTGTTGGATGCTGAGCCTGCTTAAGGTGGCCAAAAGTGCCCATTTCCCCACAGCAAAGACTGAGTCTGAGAGTGGAGCAGTATAATTCTAGCTTCAGGCACCACTTCTGGGTGGCTGCTTCCAAAAGCTTAGCTTCAAGATGCACTGCTGGTCTTCCATCCAAGTAGGATACATTCCCCACTGAACTCATTTCCCTGGTAATTCTGCCTAATTTTCATGAAGAGTGTGGCCTTAGTTTGCTCCTAAATGGTTGGTGAGACACACAGTCTTGAACTCTTATAATTTAGAGCCAAAGAAAAATATGTTTAACTCATTAACATCCATGTAGGGAAATTAGATTGACTATGGGGTCCAGCAACACAGTCTAAGAGAGTCTGCTTAATAAATATTTTAGTTTCTTTTTATGAGAAGTATTTTTAACTAGCTGAAAGTAACTTTAGGAAGGAATTCAAATTAATATGAGGTCACAAGGCATCTGATACAAGTTAGGGTCTGACTTGTAAACCAGAGAAAAACAAAGGCAATGTCTTCATATACATATGAAATAAAGTAAATAAAATAAAGTAAATAATAATAAAAGAACCTCTTGATGCATGCTCAATAATCCAGGTAAAAGAATCCCAAAAAGTTGAATCTGTTCATCTGGACGTGGCGTTTTTTAGTGGGAGAAACGTTTCGTTGCCAACTGGTAACTTCTTCAGTCTCAGCTGACTGCAGAATTCCCCAACCTTATAAACAGTACATTGCATAATGACTGAAACCAGCACCACTAACTAACAATGGGCCATTTGGTCAGTTTCATGGTCATTAGTATGCAAATTGTCATGACCATTGATCAATGGCCATGAGTACCATTCACAGAGATTGGGGAATGGCTGCAATCACAGCATTGTAAGATGGTGAAAGATCACCAAACCAAAGGTTTGGTGATCCCTTATGTGTCAGAAGTATCGGAACAGCTGAGACGCATTTTCTCAAAACACCACGTCCCTGTGGCTTTCAAACCCCAAAACACGCTACGCCAAAAATTGGTCAACCCTAAGGATCGGGTCCCCCGGCACAAACAGA
>VUQS01055019.1:19887-35540 GCA_015108495.1 Heterochromis multidens | reverse complement strand
CCTTGATTCTCCTGATGGTTTCCAACATTACTGACATGACAAGCAGGTCCCACCTGAGATGTTTTCTACGTGCCACAGTGGAGGGGGCGCCATAATGGTCTGGGGTGCTTTTTCCTTCAGTGGAACAATGGAGCTTCAGGAGGTGCAGGGGCGTCAAACGGCCGCTGGGTATGTCCAGATGTTGCAGAGAGCATCCCTCATGACTGAGGGCCCTCGTCTGTGTGGTAACGACTGGGTTTTTCAACAGGACAACGCTACAGTACACAATGCCCGCAGGACAAGGGACTTCTTCCAGGAGAATAACATCACTCTTTTGGACCATCCTGCGTGTTCCCCTGATCTAAATCCAATTGAGAACCTTTGGGGATGGATGGCAAGGGAAGTTTACAAAAATGGACAACAGTTCCAGACAGTAGATGCCCTTCGTGCGGCCGTCTTCACCACTTGGAGAAATGTTCCCAGTCACCTCATGGAAACGCTTGCATCAAGCATGCCGCAACGAATTTTTGAAGCTCTACTTGGAACCTTGTTACGATCCAACCATGTAACATAGGATTTTTTGCCATTTTTCAAGTGGTCTTAAACTTTTGATCAGGACTGTATTGTTGAGCATTAATGGTGCCTTCACAAAAGTGCAAGTGAAGCATGTCATGTGTACTAAACCAGACTTATACAGTCATGGACAGTGTGTACTAGTTGTGCAATATTCTGTTTTCTAGCATTCCCAGTCTTTCATTGCCGCCCCTGCCCCCAATTTTTTATTTTAATATGCTGCTCGCATCAAATTTGAAATGAGCTTACATTTTTCAAAAAACAATACATGTCTTCTGTCTTTACATTTAATATTTTCTTTGTGCTATTTTCAAATAAATATAGCATTTAAATGATTTGCAGATTACTGCAATGTGTCTTTATATTTTACACAGGGTCCTGACTTTTTGGAAACAGGGTTGTAATAATATTGAAAAGGTCAATGCTAATTTAGAGCAGTGTTTTTGAAGTGAAGACTCAATTGTGGGAAAAAAGTATCATGATGATTGCTCTCCATCTCACCTGTATCATTACTAGATTCTAATTACAGCAAGAAGCATGGGGCCAGCTCACAGGAGAGACTTTAATAAAAATCAAACTGGGATGATTATACAAATGCTGATTGCACAGCTCAACCACTCTAAGCCTGCTGAAAGGATATACTGTATGTACTTTTTGCTTTGGAGCTGTGTTCATGGTATGCACTTCCTAGTTTACAATTTAGTCATTTTTATCCTACATAATTTTGTCCTCTTTTCACTGCCTCATTTATTTTTACTTTGCCAGTTAATGAAAGCACAGATTAGTCTTTCTCACCATGGTGTTTTGGCATTTTGAAAATTACAGTCTAAAAGGGATAATTCATATATTTGTTTAATTTCCTGATGCAATCAAAGTTTGTCCTTGATAATGTGGAATATCTGACACACCACTGATTGTTTTTCAGGAAAAGCTGATAAAATAAGAAAAAGGTTGCAAATTGGCACTGATTGACACTAAGTATAAGTAAGTAAGTATTTAAGGAAACAGAAAAAAGCATTTAAACAATATAAAATGAAAATATTCAGTCAAATTGTAACCATTGATAACTTTCATTTGCTTTATTATTTCATGACTGTTTGATTGGCTGGAACATCAATGCACAAGGTAGCACCTGCCAGTTTTGTACTTTGATTAATGCACTTTTGTGTGGAAGGGTTATGAGTAAACTGGACTTATAGCTTTTTCTTCCTGAGTAAAATCTCAGCACAGCACATGTGCAGTAGAGCACATGTGCAGAGAGTGTGTGGCAAACCTGATAACACTCCCGTTATTACTGTTTCTCCCAGGAAACCCCTTGAATTTGTGTGACCATCAAACTTTATTTTCAATAACTGGAATATATGACTTGGGTAAATTTTGTGTGTTTATGTAATGTTTCCCAAGTTACCCGATTGTCTGTGATTGTATGCAAACAATCCACACACTAAATACAGCTTCAGCTCACTCTGAGTGCAACCTAGCAACACACAACTCGATTAAAGGTGTGTGTGCTGCTAATCTCTGCACAGACATATCATTTATAATGAAGGAATTAGCTGCTATCTTAGCTGTTGTTTGACCATTTCAAGCCACTTAACACTAACCTATGAATAATTCAACCTAACTCAAAAGATGAACCAGAGTTATGTCTATATGTACAGATAACAGACAACTTAGCAAAATAGCACATTTTTATCTGAAAGTCATGTCCTTAAGAAATAGTGAAAAAAATCCAGCAAAGAGATGTATCTGGCCTTTCAGTTGATCCATCTACTGTTCACTGAAGCCTCATCATAAATAGTCTCAGTGGAAGGGTGGCTGTCAGGAAGCCATTCTTAAAGAAGGGAAACAGGGAGAAAAGGTATGGCAAATTACACAAATCATTATCAATATCTATGGAGGTCAGAAGTCAGAAGAGAGGTACAACAATGAGTGCCTACAGCCATCTGTAAAATGTGGTGGAGGCTCTGTCATGGTTTGGGGGTTGCATTTCAGGCAGTGGTGTTGGGGATCTTGTTGACAACAGCTTCATTTTTCAGTATGACAATGATCCCAAACACACTGCCAGTGCAGTAAAAGCATACCTGGATAGAAAAACACACAATGGATCTATCCAGTCATGGATTGGCCTCCCCAGAGCCCAGACCTCAGCATTATTGAAGCAGCGTGGGATCATCTTGACAGAGAACAGAACAAAGGGCAGCCAACATCCAAAGAAGAGCTTTGAATGTCCTTGAAGAAGCCTGGAGAACTTTTCCTCAAGACTACTTAAAGAGATGACAAGAAAGCTGCCTAAGAGAGTTCAGGCTGTGTTGAAGAATAAAGGTGGTCGTACCAAACATTGACTTTCAAGCTCATGAAAATTGTACAAACTCTGTTTTTGCCTAATATACTATATTTCCATGGATGTTTGCACACATTTCAATAAATCAGTGCACTTATTTTCCATTTTCCTAACAACATATAAAGAAATGAGGGGTGACACAACACTTTCACACAGTATTGTATATAGTGAAAATACTAAAGGTGGGCACCAAGTGAACCATGTGAAGTATAGACAATATCTCTGTTATTTAATTAAGGATAGAATTGGTATCATAAATATTCATTGTTATGTCAGTGGCTGGAAAACAGGATTATTTCATTTACACTTAAAAGGATGTTGGATGATGCACTTAAAACATATATTTTCTCACACAACAGAGCTTGAACTTTGTGTCAATCATGAACCTCCATAGAGGGTTTTTGCGTATAGAAAACCATAAAGCACTCCATAAAAATAAAGCACCTCCCAGAAGACAAATTTGTTGCTCGCAACAGTCTTTGTCTCACCACAAATCATCTACTTATATAGAGATTTCAGAATCCTCAGTTTCCCCTACCCCACCAAGCTCCTTATGAGAAATAAGAATGCATTAAATTATTCTGTCTAGTTTGAGAAAGAAGGTAGAAACACAAGAATAGCAGGAGAAAAAATACATAGAGCTGAGACTTGAATTTGATCACTGAAACAATGTTTTGGTATTGTCGAGGTTTATTTATGAACCCATCAAGTTTTCTATTGTGTCCTACACTTATTTCAAGAACCCATTATTTGTGGCGAATAAAAATCAGTGCAGTGAGAGAAAACTCAAGATCTTAAGCTAAAGAGACCAGAAAAAAGGCTTTTTTTCAAGTGCTAAATTTAAAAAAGTATGAATAAAGAGTCTAAATCTAATAATGATAAATTGAGTTCTGCTGCAAGTAGGAAATATAGGCTGGACAAAGAAGCAACCTTATTTACATGTCTTACATAGGTTACATATCAGCTTATGCAAGCATCTGAGACTCTAAGCAAGCAAATGGAGGCAGATCCTCAAGAAGGAACCATTTGTGTTCAAGAATCAAAGGTGAAGACAAGGCAACGCAGGAAGGTGGACAGTTTGTTACTTGTTGATCCTTCAAGGTTATAGAAAAAGTCCAACAGCAGTAGGAAATAACTAGGGTGAGAAATGATAAAAGAGAAGTGAAAATAGGTTTAAACAATCTTATTGCAAACAGGTGACTAATTCTTGGGTCTAAATAAAAGCATTTTCTTGGGCTTCATTATCATGTCATTGTATCTACAGTTTTTTTTTATACTCCTTTTTCTCCCTTTTGATCATTCATTGATCACACAAGTATATCACATTTACAAATATGGCACTAACTACAGACCTAAAAATCTACACTCACAAAATTATTCTTTGCCCTCATAAACATGAAGCAAAATGCAACTGAAATACATAAAGTCAAAGGTTTATTTATTGAATAATTAATCATTAAGGAAATTATGCTTGGTATAAATTGAATCTATACCAATCAAATTCATTGTACTTATGTAACAAAATTACATGGAAAATTAGTAAGTAATTGGATTACTTAAAGCCACCATTTTGGGGCATAAATATTTTTGAGTGTAGACAGATTCAATCTAGGTCATCACTGTCTGTCATACAGAAAGCATGTGGCTGTTTTTGTGGGCCACAGACACTCCCTGGTGTATAGCAAGCAGTGAGGAGAATTAAACAGAGACAAAATAAAATAAAAAAAGGCACAAAACACTGAACTTTCTGATTCTTCATCAAAATCAAAAAGTCAAAAATAAGGTGGAATCCAATCTGGAGTTGCTGACACGTTACTTTGAGGTCACTCAGAGTGAGGTGTACACTGAACCAACTGAGCCGACAGAGAATGATCAGTCAACCTTATCGGCATCAGCCTAAGACATGGTACTACACAACAGAGAAAGTGTTAAAATGACAAACACAATTAACGCTGGACATAATGAGACCACATGTTCATTTGTCTTTCATGCCCGGTTTGGTTTACATTCATCACACCAAGGCATTGATAGAGAAACCCATATCAGAGCACTAATCAGGATATTGAGATTTAGTTCTTCCATGGTGCACACAGGTAAGACAGCTTGTCACAACTTACAGCTCCTTTGCCCTAGAGTTCACCACTGGCTGGAGCTCGGAGTGCTCAATCACTACTCCTCCCTCATCACACAATCAACAAAGCTAAGGTGAGACTTTCCTCCTTAACCTGGTGTTTGATGAGCAGAGCGCTTTACTTCTTCCCGTCTGCTTTTGTTGTTGGCTGTCAGGTTAAGGTGAGTGGGAAGTGTGTCCTTCGCCTGTCTGTGAATTTAGGATAACAGAAAAGACAAAATTTTGAAATATCTCAAAATGTCAAAGTGGTCAGTGAGGTGTTGGCCTGCCTGCAGGGTACTCTCAAACAGGATATCAAAGGGACTGAAAGATCAGGGTGAGGAGAGCACACTTCATGTAGAACAGCAACACAATTATGTGCTTCTTTTTTTTTACCAGCGACAGGCAGTGGCAGAACTGCATTGTGTTTGACCAAACATATGTAAAAGGACCAAAATCTTCCCATTCCCCAGAGTGACACATGAGGAGCAGATTTGATACATCAAACATGTTAAACTGTGTGTGAGCGTTACTATCTACTGCCACAGAGATACATGTGAGGTGCAGTGCAAAGAATCAGACATGTACTGCATGTGTGTATCAGAGTTATTATAAATTTGTGTTTTATAATTAGCTTTTATTTTGTTTTGACTTTTTGTTTTTTCAGTTAGTTTTATTTTTTCTTTCTCTCAAAAGTCTAGTTTATTTTTTTACTTTAGTTAACTAAAATGTTTTTTTTTCCACACCTAGTTAAAGTTTTTAGTTTAGTTTTAGTTAACTATAATACCTTTGGTGTGTACATGGTGTGCATTTCCCAGCTTCATCCAAAAGCAGATAACTTATATTACCAGCTGACAGTTTCCACTGATAGCAGCTGATCAGGGTTGAAGACTTGAGTGTCAGGCCCAGACCCTTCAGGTTTAACTACTTTGAGGCGTCCATACATGGAGAAATCGCCTTCTCCAGCTCAGTACATAGGGCGGTTACGGCCTCCGTGTACATTTAATTGTTACCTTCATCACAATCATGCTGTTGTCTGCGGATGTTTCCTGTAGGATATTTCCCAGAAACATTTGCCCAGTTGCCTGCTCCTAACTTTAGCAGCAGCAGGTGCTGAGCTCTGCCCTGGTAGGGCTAAATTCTCTGCAGAAAACAGCCAACCCTTCAGCAAACCTCTTGCCTGAGTCCCTTGGGTGTAGCAAATGAATCATGACCTCCTTAATCTGTGGCTCTGTCCAAGGTTGAAAAAGCAGAAGGGGCTGTCTATTGGTGCTTGCCACTTTTATCATAGGCATTTGAGGGGCAGCTGGAGGGTCTGCACATCACTGTTGGGTGTGGTGGGCTATGGGAGAAAAGGTGGAGGTGGCTGTGGTTTCTGATGAGTCAACTTGTTGATGTGAAACCTCCAGTGGTGGGCATGCTGTGGTCAGAAATGAGTCGCTAGAAGAATCTTCCGGTGCCGCTGCGTGCTGTCCATCTCTGTTTTATGGTGGCGGTGGAGATGGACTAGATGTAGTGATTGGAGGGGCGCAATCACAGGTCACGATCCACTCTGACACACTGAGGCTCTAAGGAAGGATTACCTGTCTCATGCTGAATGTTCCTCCTTGCTGAATGCCAAAATGTTTTACCCAAACATGCATGACACTGATAGATCCTTCTCCATATTTTTCCTTCATATAAACTACATGTGGAGACACAAAATCTACCACTTCATTGGGGTTGAGGCTTTCTTTACCAGACTTACCAGTTTTGTCTATCTGGCGCACTTAATCTCTACTCTAGACACGATTGTTACTGCAGATCCAAATTGTTTTTTGCCACAATTTGGCGAGGCAGTCAATACAGTGGTTAACGTTTAGGAGAGAAAATACGCTGTGTTCCCAGAATGATGAGTTTACTCAGCCCTGTAATGACTAATCTCTAGACCAGATGTGAGCACAGGGAAACAATCATATTCCTGTTTTGTTGGGGGGTTTGGTTTTGCCTTCTTGGGTTTTTGTACAAATTATAACAATTTATTTCAGATCTCTCATTGTTTGAGGACAACGTGGCCCTTTCCTAGATACCCCAGTGGAGATGGTCTGGGGTCTAAAAGGTTGGCTCTCTCGCTCTCTCATCTCACCCATGCAAGGTAGAGGCTGAAAATGCATTTTTCTGGGACGATCAGTCGCCATCCATCTCAGACTCCAGATCCAGTCAGCCATGGGATCCCAGTTCTCTGACACCTGGCTTGTTGTGGAAATCTGAAGTAAATTGAGGTGCACACAACCAGGTTGTCTTTGTGAGTTTTAATTGCCTTTGCAAAGAGGTCAAGCAACAGTAAAGACCATATGACAGCAGTCTGCATGCTTTTTGACCCCGAAATAGAAGGGAAGAGCCTTATTTCCATTATACCATCCATGACGCATGGCCTACTGTCATGGCTATATGTTCCAAATCAGCATTTTTTGATTCTCCCAATTACATATACACTAGACATGCAACAATAATTACAACTTCTTATTAAATTCCTTCATAGACTTCATTACATTTATGAGTCTGGAAGGATGTGGATGTAAATTGCCAATTGAGTAGATGGTGAAGGCATAGAAACTGGGAAATGATCTGGTTAGAGTAGTCACTGTCACTGAAAATATTTCAAAGGCCGTGTGACATTCCTGATAATTATTATCACCCTTACAGTGGATGGTTACAAGAGACCTTTTCATTTTCTACTCTGCTTCCTGTGGTGGGTCACAGGGATTTATTTATTTTCATTTTTATTTATTAATTTTTTATTATTATTTTTTTTTACCTGAGTTGTGGGACACATCAGTCTCTAGACAACCTGGAGAAAACACACAGGGAGGCTCAAAAAGGTTTGAACCTAGAACCTTGATGCTGTAATGCAACAATACTAACCACTGCACCACTGTTCACCATTTCATTATGTCATTTCATTACCATTCAAAGTTACTCCTTTCCTCTACTATGTTATAGATCATTCACACTAGAGTTAAGATAGGGTGGCAACCTCCTTGTGATATTGTTTTGCTGCCAGAGACCAATTGCAAGTAGTTGCAGTGACCACTTTTGATCACAAGCACAGGTCGCCTGGTGGCAGGCAACCTGTTTCCAAGCAATTGCATTCCAACTCACACTGACTGCAGCCACTCTCAGACAGATTGGCAAAGGTTTGCAAATAATTGCTGTCTAATTTATAAACACAGACAAATTGCCAACATGTTACAATCAATCTGAGTCAGTCTGCGCTGATGAGCGCAACTTATCTCTTATACATCTCTTTGCAGTAGGAAATTCAGCTCAACTGGTTGCCAAGTGGTTGTATTCTGGTTATATTCCTATATAAAAGCAAGGTTGCCAACTGTCTATGTTATTTAGCACTTAAATTGCCTTCCTGCAGCAACTACGTCACTATTTATGGAGGAATTTCTGAATTTCCTTCTCAGATCACTGAGATTCTGGCTGGACTCTGAATGTAAGTAGTTAATGTGAATTTCTATTTAATGTGAATTTTTGTGTATGTACACGGCAACAGGTTTGCGACTTTTGCTGATTTATCACAGTTCACATATTATCACAGATTGCATGTAATTGCCAACTTGACCTCATTCAATCACAGACTGATAGCAGACTGACTGCAACTGATGTTTTAGTGCTGTTTTGATGCACCAAAGCCGCTTTGAAGATGGCAACTGACTGAGAATGGTCACAGACCTATTCCCTGTCTTCGAAGCAACCATTTCAAAGGCAACAAGACTGCATGGTCATTGCATACAGTCGCAATAATTTTGGTGGTGCGATCTCCAACCACTGTTTTCCCTACTATGACTGTAGCATAACAACCACTTTGACCTTCAGCCTCAGACTTTTACACTTCAAAACACTGCAACACAAATTTGCAAGATTCCTATAAGGGCAGGAAAACAAATCGTGTGGCTTTAGTTTTACCACACAATATTGGGTGTTTGCATTGAACATAAAGACACTACTTGACTACTTCACATTCACAAATTGCATTACACAAACCTTGTGAAAAGGTTTTTAGCGCTATGTTGGGTCTAGAAACTGAAGAAACAGCACAGTACCTCAAAAAGTTCACTGTCTCACTGCCTGTCAAACATCCTTACACCAAACATACACTAAAAATGCAGCTGGTAGAAAGATACAGAAGCCCATTTATTGTGAAAACAGTCTGCATACACTAGGGTTCACCAGCTCCTGAGAAAACTTTCTGGCCCATTAGCTGCTAAATTCTCCCCTCTGTTCACCAGTTTTTTCTGTATGTTGCTGGGCAAGAAAGCTAATGGTAACTGTGTGTTAGCAAGTTGCAGTTTGATAAATCACTCCCAAAGTTAATGCTTCTCATAGCCTTCTGAAGTATTATACAACAATACAAGCTGCACATGAATTGTGCATGAAAGAGCTGCTCATTTAACATAGAAATAGCAGCCTAAAGCTGACATTGATGCATGCTTTCTGTGCATGGAATATATGAAATTTAATTTATATGAAGTGAATTTTTTTCCTCTTCAGTGTTGGTGGGACTGAAATCCACAGTGTCATTCTTAGAAACTTTTAAACATACATTGACTATCTTACTAAGAACATAGACCAGTTACCCTGAATACGATATTACATAAAAAAAAAATGTTCATGTGTGAATGGAGAGACCACAACCACTGCAACAAACTTCCCCAACTTCAGTGAGTAACGTTCGGTTCACAGCTGTACGGTGTAAGTGGAAATGAGATGTTTCTGTATGCGTCTGTGTGGTGTGTGTGGTATTAAACAAATGGAGGACAATATAAACCATGACTTAAATGAAAGATGGAGAAATTCTCACTTAGCCCTATTTGTATTGTTGTTTGTGGAGTTTAATGAAGAAACAAGGCCGATGGTGTGATTTGATTCTTTTCAGACAAGCAATAAATGAATGAGCCAAAGCAATTAACTCATTCCTCCTTAGAAACAGCTCAAGGTACCGAATGGCTATGTTCCCACATTATCGTGAGATCATATTTTAATTATCCCATAATCTTGAGATATTAAGCTTAGTTTTGCAGTGATTGCCATCTAATTAGCTTCTTCTGTGGATCTAAAAGCAAATGATTGGAATCATGGGTATGTTTTCTTCAGATTGTGACTTAATTAGATAACTAATAGCATTTGCTCTTTAATCATGTCTAGAAGGGATCTCAGAATACACACCCTACAAGGCCAATGACCTATCTCACAACTTTAAAGAAAAAGATCTGGACCAAATTTCAGTGGGTTCTTTGCCATGGTCCACCTCTCTAACAAGTTCCATACAATTCGACTTGGCAGTTTTTGCATTACTAATTGACAAACAAACAAATGACACTGAAACCATACCTCTGCCTCAGCTCACATATTGGCACAGTTAGAGCACAGGAGACACAAAGAAACAGATGGCGTTACAGTGGACACCATATGTTACCACGTCGTGAAGGAACACAGACACTTCTCTATTTTTTCACAGTAGAAACTGTACTGGGAAACTTTGCTGTTAAAATTTATAGATGCAATGCAAATTAATCACAGGGTAGGACGACAACAAGACTGAGACTGTACAGCTATGGGAGTAGCTGTGTGAGGCTTTACTTTCGCTAAAGCCTAGATTTTTGGTATGCTACCATTTGCTTGTTAGTACTTATATAAAGGCCAAATGATGCTGGAGAGAACGACATTATTGCAACTAAATTGGTAAAAAAAAAAAACAGAATGAAAGAAAGTAATGAAACCCTTTGGGATCACTGCTAACACAAAAATAATTTGACAGTGAAATAAAAGATGATTTCTCAGCAGATTTCTGAAAGTTTCTTTGATGAAAAATATAAGTCAAACTCCTCAAAAAGTTGTCCAAATGAAAATAACCCTCATAAATCCTTTTCACTAGTCTCATTCCTGCTAAGATAAAGTCTTTTTTGTTGACCTTGTTGACCTCTGTTAGTTTTCCTGACTGGCGAATTTGGTTATTATGTAACTTTTTGAACTAATCATGTACCCCTTTGTGCACCATAGACTGCTTATAAAGATGGACATGGCAAGCCATGACATCATCAGTTGGTTTGCAAGTTGAAGCCTAGAGAACAGCCAGGATCTTTCAAATATATGAAGCAATTGCAGCATAAAATCTGATTGGACCACATACACACAGCATTATCAGTTCAATAAGAGAGATCATTTGAAAGAACTGAACATTTATTAGAGCACACAGCCTGAGTAACAGATAGAGTCAGATGAATTATGTGGCAGAGCTGAGTCCAACAATGGGGGGAAGCAGGACAGAAACTGAGGGGTCCAGATGTTGGTGGTGGCGGAGATAAGGCAGGTGAAGACTTCAGAATCAGAATCTTTATTGTCATTATACAAAAAGTAGAACAAAATTGTATGCAGTCCCCTTCAGTGCAAAGAGAGGAATCTAACTATGTTTCTAAATATTTTTCTTATGTACAAAGATTAAAAAGAGAATTACTAATAAATAGACCAGTATAAAATATATTTATATGTGTGTGTGTGTATAAAAACTTGTGTACTTGTATGATTTTAATTCCACAGTTGTTCACAGCTGAAGAGTATTAATTGCACAGGGTAGACGTTTAGACAAGTTGCACAGGTTTTATTGTCCTGTATGGCCTCCCTGAGGGTAACAGTTGGAACAGCTGATGTGCTGGGTGGGATGTGTCCTTCAGGATGCTGCGGGCTTTACTGTGGCAGTGGGACCTGTACAGCTCCTCTAAGGAGAGGAGAACACATGAGAGCGATGATCTTCTGTGCTCTGTTGATGACCCTCTGGTGAGCTGTCTTTTCCTGAGCAGTGCAGCTGGCAGACCCCACAGGGATGCAGTACGCCAGTACACTTTCAACAGAGCATCTGTAGAAGGACACCAGCAGCTCCTTGGGTAGGGTGTTGTTTTTCAGGACCCTCAGGAAGTGGAGTCGCTGCTGTGCCTTCTTGATCAGCGCAGGGGTGCTGGTTTTCCAGGTTAGGTCATCATCCAGGTGCAGACCCAGAAACTTGAAGTCACATCTAGATTCTGACACCTGCAATAGGCCTAAGCTGCTGGGGGCTTCCCATGATGCACTGTTTCTTCTTCACTCACCTTTTTTCACTCTCTATGTGTTTATACACCACTCTGCATTTAATCATGAGTTATTATTAATCTCTGCCTCTATTCCATAGTGTGTCTTTTATCCAGTCTCCCTCCCCTCACCTCCAACCCTTCACAGCAGATTCAATTCAATTCAATTTTATTTATATAGCACCAAATCACAATGTGACGATGGCTGCCCCTCCCTGAGCCTGGTTCTGCTGGAGGTTTCTTCCTGTTAAAAGGGAGTTTTTCCTTCTCAGCACACATCCCTGTGGGGAGCCAGTGTTGAGGCTGAATGCTGAGGAGAGGTGGGGCCCTACTTTGACCCTCTATGGGCAGTTGCTGAGGAAGTTGATGAGGCGGACATGGGAACATGGAAAGGCAGAATGATAGAAGAGCGCTGAGATTTAAAGAGGATCACTGGCTCACAGAAGGTGGGCAAGAAAATGATTGGACCAGAGTGACGACAACAGGACTGAGCAAGACAGCGAGGGAAAGCGGAAGTGATGAAAGGAGTAGGTTAGCAGCCTGAATGTCCGGGAATACAAGCAGACGAGTGAATACCGATCTTCCTCTCTGAACTTACGCATAAGCTTCATTGTGTTAGACAGCTTGCATAATACACATTCTACTTAATGCTAGAATTATGTGCCACATAATTGAATTTAGAAAACATTAAGAAAATATTTACTTATCAACAAAAGAAATCCACTGCAGGTCTGTTATTCCAGTTAACCTGAAGGCAGTGTGCATGCGACTAAGGTTTACCGGTTAATGACTCTCCCAGCATGCCACAAAATGGCCTGTCAGCTACTCCAATCAAGCCTGTCACGCCTCATATCTCTAATATTTACATAATTATTGGAATTTTTCCTCAATGATCAGAAGGAATGAGCTTAGCAAAAGAAGCCACAATGATTTCTGCAAATGATTTACTGACTTAGTATTTCATGTTAGAAGTTGACATTTGTGAATGCTGGAAGAAGCACCTGCACCTGCAACACATTCAGTTCTAAGTTGTGGAAGGAAACAGTGCATCCACCAAGAAGAGTTTTAGTGTGCCCAGAGCACTCTGCAGCTGGAGAAGTGGTGTATTCTGTTTCTCAGTATCAATCCTATAAATGTATCCATATTTAGAACAAGGCTTCTCAATCTCAAGACTCAGTCTGCCTATTGCACATCATTAATATGAAGTGGTTAGACCAGTGGAGACCCAGAGATGTCATTCTGATGGAGAGGCACTGAGAAAAAGGGTGATTTAGCATTATCAAGTCAACAAGTCACACTAATACAACATCAGAACAACATTTGAAGTATACTCAGGTGTAAGTAGCTCTCACTTTGTGGAAACAGCTTCTTGTTGGTGGGGCATTGCTTCCACTGCTAAGTTAAAAAAAAAAAAACTCACTTAGACACTACATATGCTGTAA
This sequence comes from Heterochromis multidens, assembly GCA_015108495.1. Lineage (NCBI taxonomy): Eukaryota > Metazoa > Chordata > Actinopteri > Cichliformes > Cichlidae > Heterochromis > Heterochromis multidens. The sequence continues at coordinate 21,983 of VUQS01055019.1, read as the reverse complement.
ATATTCTATAGTGCAAAAGCTCATTAAAACTTTATAATAGACACAGAGCACATGAACCTGAACACATCAGCTACGTGCCGTCTCTTAGCACCTTTAAAAAAAAACAATTAAAGCACATGAAGAAAATGTTCTATTTATATAAGGACGGTGGGAGTTCAGTGGGCGGAGTGGCCAAAGCATATGTTTTGTTTTATTAGTGGCACACAGTAATTATGCAACCTGCCCACATTCATAGGAGTGGCGTGACGTCTGTAGAAAGTTTGATGTTCTGTGAGGGACGCGTGGGAGCCTTTTAGGTCATCTGGAGCTGTCCTGATGGCTTCAGGTTTACAAAAATCCAGCTTTGCAGTCAATATTACACTGAGCACCTGACCGTCTTTCTCCTCTTTTTTAATTTTCTGAGGGATATTTAAATGAGATCCAACTTTAGCTCTGTCTCTGTGCCAGGTTGCTAAGCTACTGGCTATGTCAGGAAGTGACAAGCGAACATAATTACGACCCTGGTTGACAGACATCGACCACAGTGTTCATTAGACATACTCAAGCATTAAGACATCAAGTCTTTTTAAAGGACAAAATCCTGACACGACCTTTTGTATCAACTAATTACCACATTATCATTTGGTGAATAAGTATTTAGGCAGTTTGATAGACTGGTTTGATGTACGGTCTGAGTTTTGTGCTTATGTGTGGTTGAACTTTCTTGCATTTTGAGCATTTTTGTGGCACCGCCACCCAAAAGGGTTGCATTTTATTGCAATGATGTATGTACAAATAAATAAATAAAAGCTTCATAACAGGTTTGCTGCCATGCTTCTCAATTTCTCAGACGTATCCTCCTTGGAATTCATGGTCTTGATGTTTTGTTCTGTTGCTACTAATGAGCTGTTTGTGTATGTCGAGTGTTGTTTCCTTGCAGTCAGCATTGTGATGTGCTCTCTCTCTAGTTCTCTCTCCGAGCTGCCCTCGCTTTGATTGACAGTGATATTAGCACCTTTTCTTCTCTCTACCTCTCTTCAGCCTTCAATCATTCCATCTCTTCCTTTGACCTGGGAAAAAAGAGCTATTTATAGCGGGAAACAGGCGCCTCCATTTGTGCAGGAAAAATAGATACAAATGATTTGTACTACTCAGAAATATTCATCTGATTTTCAATCAAACAAGATCTTAATGCAGCAAATGGCTTTGCCAGAAAACAATAGCTTAGGTAGCTATTGTCAGGCGGGTCTGTGCTGTGTTAGATTGAGCTGTACGCTACGTTGGGCAGCTTCAGCAGTCAGTGGTGATGGGAGTTAGGGACATGGCTGCGTTGATTGACAGGTGTCCCATTTGGAATCTGCTAGGCCTCATCCACTACTTTGTGTCATTAAACCTGCTCTTCTTCACTGTGTGTGTACTATTGTAGCCTTTTAGAGCATTTATAAGAGATTTTCCGACTAATCATATGGACTGCTGGGTGGTACAGCCCATCCAGAGAAGTTTCTGCTTCAGTTTTGGTGAGTGAAATTCTATTATTACATTACTTAGCCAATATGTGTGTCTGTGCATTGCACCTGTTCAGTTAATGAACAGGGCTTGCAAACCAAGCTTATTAGCACTATCTGATAACTTAGGATACTTTGATCCTAATATGGTAACTCTTGGCTTCAGAAAAACAACATGGTGGGGTCAAACTGATAAAAAAGGAGTTTACACATTTCTATGATCATTAAATCACATCAAAACAAACAAAAAATTATAAAAAGGCAGTAAGGTAAGTGTAGCAAATGTGTGTTGTATCAATTTCATGTGGTACACTCTGTATACTGAACAAAGTTAAATTCAGTTCAATTTTATTTATTTAGCATCAAATCACAACAACAATCACCTCAATGTGCTTTATATTGGAAGATGAAGACCCTACAATATCCATCCATCCATTTTCTTCTGCTTTTCTGGAGCTGGGTCACAGGGGCAGCAGTCTAATCAGAAAAGCCCAGACCTCCCTCTCTTCATGGGAACAGTTTGGGGATGGCCCCTTCCTGTTCCAACAAGATTGCGCACCAGTGCACAAAGCAAGGTCCATAAAGACATGGATGAGCAAATTTGGTGTGGAA
>VUQS01055017.1:20152-32069 GCA_015108495.1 Heterochromis multidens | reverse complement strand
TAGTGATTTTTTTTTTTTTTGTGGGGGGTGGGGGGGGGGGGGGGGGCGCGGAATGTTTTCTTCTTCCTAATGGGGGCGTAACAGAAAATAATTGAGGAGCACTGGCATACACTGTTTTTTGTGTTCTGAGACCACTGGCATGGGAATGCAGTAAATTGAACCAAGTCTGAGGTGTACAAGTGAGTTCATTTGTGTTTGGTAAACCAAACCAATCCCATCACTGACTAAAATCAGGAACCATCCGGAACTGAAAACTGCTCACAGACTATGTTTGGATTTTCTACAAGATTAAAATGAGATTAAAACAAGAAATGGATTTAAAGCAAAGATTCAACTGATTTCACAACTTTTTTTTTTTTTTTTTTGCAGAAACTATTATTAATATCCTCAGAAGTTACTAAATTATGGGGGAGAGATCTGCCGCCTAAATAGATCTGAATAGAACTCATTACACCCTTTCATTTTAATTTTTTTTTTTAAACCATCTTACCATTTCAGAAATAACAGTCCCACCAGCAACTTCAAACTTGATCCATCTTTGGGTCTCCAGCAATACAGCAGCCAAGTGTGAAGTAGATATTTTATGAGTGGTATTTGAGAAATGCAAAGAGCGCACACACAACTGTGAAAATCATGGAGAAGCCTATAAGAGACTAAACCTAAGAGAACATCTCTGGTGAAACCTAAAAATGGTCATGCGTCAATGCTTCAGAACAACCTACTGAAATGATTCTGTGAGCATAATAGGAAAAACCTCCAAGAGAAATGTTTGCCAAGCTTGTAAGATAATTTCCAAGAACATTTAAGAGTCTCATTCCTGCCAAAGGTACTTTAACAAAGCACTAAGTAAAAGACATTGAATGCAAAAATCTTTATTATTGTAGACTGTTGTGTGTCGTGAATGAGAAAAAAATGAATTGAATCCATCTAAAATGAGTCTGAAACATAAAAAAATTTACACAACTTGAAAGTGTCTTAAGAATGCTCTGTGCCATACTTTACCTCCCTATCTCAATTATGCAGACCCTGTCATCTAGTCTCCATTAGCCAACCCTCTACTAGCTATTTGTCTCAAGCAGATTTTATAGAGAACCCTGACCTCCAAGTGTGGTTGCTGGTGAAAGGAAGCTTGGTGCCATCTCTGATTGAAAACCCTCAGAACACAGAGAGCATGGTCAAGGTAAATAATACTAGCTCCTTTCAGGTCCTGAGGTCAGCTAATCTCCCATGGCAATCAGAAAGGCAGTAGAACGAGTCAGAGGTCCCCATGTAGGGCTTTCCAAGCCCTGACATAGTAATGATGAAGTCAGACTGGGACTGACTTTCAGGGACAGTATTTTAATGCCTCCTCTCTAGCTATATCATTCTTATATGATACGGTCTATATCTTCCTGATATGCAGTTTGATAAAATAGAATCAGATATGACTTGAGAAATCTACTCATGTGGTAAACTCCAGAGACACTTGCCATTGTGGCTGCAGTCTGTGTGGTTATGTTTGAATCTAATCTATATTAAAGAATCTGTTTTCATTGGAACGCAGACATCAGTGGGAAAGTAACAATATTCTGGCTTTAAAAGTGGGCTGTTATTTTGTTTGGATGCCACATAGCTTTAGGAATGAACAGGAGTTGCATTTGAAATATGCAGATAAAATGTCCTTGTGGAGACACTACAAGGTTTACATTGGCTGAAATCATTTGGACCTTCTTGGATATGCTGGGTTCTCTCAGCTACAACAAAACAAATTGGAGAAAAACACACAAAAGTCTGGTAAGCTGCATGCTGGCAGAGCAGCTTCAGTGCTCCTTGGCATGGATGCTGCAAATTTTCTTGATTGTGATGATGTTGGGAGAGAGTCCTGTGTCATTTTCATCCTCATCAAACCATTTAATGATAGCTTGTGCTATCGTTAAATGCTTGTGTGTATGGAAATATCTTACTTGTCCCTTTTTTTGAATGTCTTTAATATGTATGTGTATGTATATTTCAACTTCATTATCCTGCCAGAATCTAATCTGACTTCATTGCATTTGAATTTTGCCACTGCTGAGGCTGGAGAACAGTGTATTATTGTTCTTGCCATGTCTTCTACCAGTGTGTTTACAAACATGCACATACAGGCCATGATCACTAGACAATGTGACTCTAATTTCCGCCAGCTGCACAGGGTGTTAACAGTGGCAGTAATGTGGGGTAGAGTGGCAGTACACCAATAAAAACAATAAGACGACAAGCTAGCATGAACAATACATCATTTAGAACAGTAAAAAAACAAAGACTTTCCTTTATGAGGGTGGGAATACATTTCACATGTTTAAGTTCACAATGTGAACTTTACTAGTTTTTCTCCTTTGTGCCCTTTCTTTCTTTCTAGCTTCTTTTACACAGTCTGTTCAATTTGTGAGTATTGTGTTGTTATTTCGCCTTGTGGTTCTTTATGAAGGTACGGAGGAGGGACTTGCTGGAGTGCCTTTAAGGTAGCAGCAGAGTTAGTAAAAGAGCCTATCTGCTATGCCTGCTTTTTGTTGGGCATCATGCCTTTCTGATTCCACAGTGCCGGCTTCTTAATTAAAATCACACACTGGGGTAGCAAGCTTTATGCCAGCTTGATGTATTTTGATGTAAACAAACGTTTAGGTTGAAAGATTGTTTGAAGTTTCCCTTTTATATGCAGCACACAGGAGATAGACGCTTCAGGAGCACTCTCACCTCTGGAAATTAATTGAGGGAGCTGCGTAGATAGAGCGTGAAGGAGGCAGGACACATGATGCTTAATTTCCAATCCAACTGTGTCAGACATTTTTGTTCTCACATATAGCTCTTTCAGGTAATGCCTAGAGGCTCCCCTCTCTCTCTTTCTCCCTCTCTCAAACACCCACACACCCACACCCACACCCACACACACATGCACACAGAGAGAGACACACTCACAGACACATTGTACCTGCTAATTTGGCTGTGGCTGGCCATCTTGGAGAAGAGTTTTGCTGTCACCTCACACCTTGAAGGTCATGTGTTATTACAGTCCATTGTTGTGTTCCCTCCACCACAAGTGAAATGCTTTCCCAGAGGCCAATTGCCTATAATTTCCCTTAAAATGGAGAAAGGCACAAAAAGACTTGAAAGATATGGGGAAGTGCTTTATGAGGCAAATTTAAGCCACTATTGGCTTTATATACCTCTAGTCTGCTGACTTAATATTCGCACTTTATTATAAAAGCTACACGGTGCACCTTTAAAATAGTGTCTTATAATGATAAATGTACTTTAATAGTTCACAAACAAAAAATACAGTTGTAATTTAATTAAAGATATATCAGTAATAGATCACATATACAAAACTTCCAGGGATCCCAACACATAGCTTACATAAGAAGAAGAGCGAGTTTTACAGTAATCACGAGATTGGCTGTTTGATTTTCAGCACCTGCACATGCCGAAGTGTCCTTGGGCAAGAAATGAAACCTCTCTGTGATGCTCCAGATGGCAGATAGATGTGTCTGTAGAGGAGGCAAATGAAACAAAGTAGTTGAGATCACTGGATTATGTATTAGAAAAGAGCGACAACAACAATTTGTCACACAAATATTCTGTTATTGAGTCTATTGATTGTCACAATGATTTAAGATATATAAACAAAATATATTGCCAAAACATCAGTTAAAGACTAAACCCAATGGTGTTATCTATCCAAACCTTAGGTACAGTTAACTTTTCACAAAAAATTTTTTCATGTCTACTTAGTCATAAGTAACTCTATATGAGCCCCATTATACTTTACTGCATTACATAACTTGCATCACTTTTATGTTAATAATTACAACAGTGAGCACCCTGAGAATCAGATTTCAGTATGTAAGTATGAAAGGCTTTTTAGGAAAATGTTTTTCATATTTCAAATGGAGTTAGGAAGCGATATGATGAGTCAGACTCTTATACCCATGGTAAACGGTCAGGATTCCAAAGTGTGCAAATAAATATGATTAAAACATAACTCTCGTACAGTTTGTGTCATCAAGTAATGCCATTCTCAAAGAGGCAAGAGGGAATCTGGAGTGACAAATGCTTTTAATTTTATGAAATACATACAGTAATTCAGTGAAGGATGCGTTTGCTGAATATCATCCCAACTTACATAATGAAGATGATAAAAGAGCACTCTTTCTTGAAATCACAGGGCATGCATAGACTGTGGTTGTGTAATTACTATGTTCTGAAATCATTAATTAATAGAAAGTTTGGCATGCACATAGTTCTGTGATTTAATCTATTAAGCCTTGGATTTCAAAGTTAAATCAGTTTGCCGTGAAACTACTTTATATTTTAATTTGTCCTTACACAAGCTGTTGTTAGCGTTTACGTCTTCCCTTCTCGCATACTTCGTCTGTCTCTCTTTGGTTTGGGTTTAATGAAGATTTTGAGGCTGGAGCTGATGACGAGTCTATTTCCCTGGACTTGATTCAGCTGTTTCTCCATCTGGCGTTTGAGCACCTGGGGTAAGCCTTCCTCTGCTTTTTTTCAATACCAGTTTTTATATGCTTTATATTTCTTCTCTCTTTTTTTCTTTTTTGCTTCTGCACTCTCTGGTAGTTCTTAACCTTATTGTGTGTAATTTAACCATGATATTAACATACTGAGAAAGTATGACTTATTTATAGAAAATAGCATCAGCTCTCCAGGGAACATCAGTAGCTATTTATGAATGGATTCAGCAAAGCGTAAACTGGATCTTAATACATTTACATTACATTTGCTCTTCTAAAATTAGTCTAAAGGCTATTTAAGCTAAATTTTTTATTTGTCCCAACATGAATCTAAGTACTGAGCTCTGGAAACTTGCTTTGCAAAGAGAAGAACCTGAGAGGCCAGATTTGTTAACACAGTATAGCACAGGGCTCCTCAGCTCTAATGAACACTACAGATGTGTCAAGCAGTGGAGGAGGGGTATGCCAAAGGCGGTGTAAACATCAGCCAATTACCTGCCTGGATGACAATTCTTTACTACTGCTTAGTACATACACGTGAAGAGGCCAGCGTATCTGTTGTGGGGTGCTAGCAGCAGTGTACCACATGCACTAATATCAACCACAGATCTGCCATTAGGCACGCTGCACACAAGCACGCATTCTTTCACTGTTACTGGTATAGGTCAGTTGGTGTGAACAGTAGTGATGAGTCAAACATGGAGAAAAAGACAAAAAGAGAGAGGGTTAGAGAAAAACGTGCTGGGTGGTTCCTGATCTCAGCCTCAGGCAAGATTGGCCGATATGAAGAGCTGCCCTACCGTATTCTAGATACTGTATAGTTTGGTTTTGTTCTTTTTTGTAAAAGTTATATAAAAAATTTACTCAAGGGGTCTGTTGCTTCCACTTTTGGAACCATCTCTTCAATGTATACACCTATTAGGTGGAAGTCATGCTCCTAATAAGTCAGATTTTTGCAAGCTGGTGTCACATGCTTTAATGATATGCAAATATATACACCTTTTTTTTTTTTTTTAACATTTATCAGAACCTTTAGCTCTTAAAATCTATGCAATTTTACTATTCAAGATTTTGATTTATTAGTTCATACACCAAAGAAAAAGAAGGTGATCTTTTAAAAAAAAATATGCATCCAAATGAAAAATGGCTTAAATAGTTAATAAAGTTAGGTTTTAACATTTGATGCTACTGCAGGGCAAGACATTATGTTCAGATAAAGTTGTGACTGAAATCAAATTAGTCCTGTATATATTCTCAAAAATGTAACATATATACATATACATAGCACCTGCCATTTTTTTCTCTTCTTTATTCTCCTCTCTAAAATAGTTCCTTATACATGCACATATGGAATAAATAAAACTGAACAAATAAACATTGCATTTTAATCAAATGGGATGAAAAAGCAGAGATGTCCATATGCAAATCTTTTGCACAGTTTTTCCTGTTTTCTTGTCTGCCTGCATGCAGTTATCTAGTTCTATTTCATTTAAAGTGCCTGAAGGGCAGCATAGCTTTCATTTGGTGTGGTCAGACAGTAATGCATGGTGACAGGTCTTGACTGAGGGGAGTTCATTATATCGCAGTATAAAATATAAGAAATCAATGTTAGTGATGCCAGGATTCCCACCAAAGAGTAATACAATGCTGCAGCAGTTCACTCGCTTTCATGTTCACAATGTAGTGCATTTAAAAATGGAGAATGTGACAGTTGTTACAGGTAAATTTAAGTAATATCGCTGACAAATGCTCCTTGAGTAAATTACAGTGTGCTTATCAGCGTGGAAGGGATGTTTGCAGAGATTCATCTGTTTGATTTCAGCTATTATTGCAGGAAATGTGGTATTTTGTCCTGCAACTGAAAGTGGAGCTAGTGTGTGTGCTATTGAGAGATATCCTATGTGACAGCTAAAATATCACTGACAGAAGGAACATGCCTCTCTGGAGTCCATAATCATTTTTCAGTGTAATATGTGGTGATTCTGTTATTATGTAAGTCTGTTTTGTGCTCCTAGGCAGAACAAGGGCACCACTCTCTCAAGGGTGTCCATACTTTATGATGCAGAAAGACTAAATCTCATTACCTTTGAGTGCTGTAATGCTGAGACACAAGTTGACAGAGCCTTTGCTGTGTGTGAAGCCCAACACACCCAGAACCAAAGTGGCCTGACTTTATTCTTTTGGGACAAAAGCCAGTGCCCATCCAAGCCTCCCAAGGGTTTAAATTAGTTACACCCATGGCCTCTGAAACCCTTTCTTTTCTACTGCATAGGGTTACACTGCATCTCTAGTGGCAGGTCTTACTTAAAGCCCAACCCACATACTGTACTAAGACATGAGCTATCTTTGAAAATAACCTTGAGAAAGTAGGGCTGAAGGGGAGGGTTTTGGTACACTTGATTTGTCTCCTCTATAATAAGACTACATGATTTGGCCTCTCCAGAGAGCCCATCAGAGCTTTTGAAGCTAAATGCAGCCTCCTAAAAGTGTTAGGGGGCAACAGTGCATTAAAGGCTTGGCTTAATATTGTACACTTATGAAAATGTGTGGGTGACAAGAAATGTTATTATACTGAGAAATGTTTATATTTTTACAATGATATAACAGTAACCAGTGACAGTAACAGTATGCTCTGTCATCATAAGGAGGACTATTTTAAAGAGAAGCTTTTTAATAGGTTTTTGGGGGAATTTTTGTATATATGAAAGTGACGGGTCAACATCCAAGGCTCATAAAGCCAAACAAGAAACTAATATTTTTCTGAGATTGCGTTTTCTGTGTTAGATAGTTTATTACACTTCATATGGTGTGCACATGCCTGTTTATAAACTGTCCATACTATGAATACTAATGCCCCCACCCCTCTGACACCCCACTATACACATGCTTTCTTCTGTCTGTCAGAGCTGCCCTGTGGCCAGCACCGCTGTCAGTTTTGTGACGCTTGCCATGAAATATTCACTATACCATGAGTCAGGTTCTGACTGCAGGGAGAACTCTGCTTACTATCCTGTTCCCACATCAGACCTGGCTAAGAGAAGTCACTGTTCACTTTGATCCTCTGCAAGGCCTCCAGACTACAAGCTGTCTCTTCCCATGCTAAGCTATTTCCATATACATCGCTTCTTTTCTGTGATACTATGTTGGCATCATACTTATATCTTACTTCAACAGTGACTAGTGCCTGTGTTATAACATTCCTGGATATTGTAGGATATTGTAAAGCAGCTGCAAGAAGCTTTACTATCATGTAAGTAACTGTATTAGCCCTTATACCTTGTTTATGTCCAGCTCATCTTCTTATTGCTGAGAACATTTGCTAAAGAGGTGCCTAAGGAGCCGCTCATGATTAGTGGCAGAGTATGTACAGTATGTGAGAGGCGTGATGTTGGTTCAGGGTCTCAGTGGTAAAGAGACCATAAATTACCAGATACAAAGAACATCATCCCCCTCAGCAGAAGTGATTAATCTCACTTTAGGCTTTTAACTCTAAAGCTGGGTAGCAGCGTGTTCTTAAGTCAGGCAGCATTTGCCTGGCCCCAAAGAATACCCCAAAACACCTCAATTGCTGTTGTTGAAAAAGCGGCTCTTATGTTTTGTTCCTCATTAAATCCAGTACCACATGGTATTTAAGTTACATCATGTATTTGAAATTCACATCAAAACTATTGCATAGACAAGCACTAGCTTTGTATGGACAATGCAGTTTGACTTACTTTTAGTAGTAGACCATTTTTGTCACTGATAAACAGTATTGTACATAAATGCTGCCATGTTGCCGGTGAATGGTAAATTGTGCATACAGTTAGGTCCAAATATACTTGGACACTGACACAATTTTTGATATTTTAGCGCTGTTCCCAAACATATTAAGATTAAAGTTATATGATGAAATATATGGGCTTAAAGGGCAGATTTGCAACTTTAATTCAAGGGGTTGAACAAAAATATTTTGTCAATTATTGAGGGAATTGCAGCCATTTTTATACACTGTCCAATATTTTCAGGGGCTCAAATGTCATACACACACAATTCACTCCTTTCAATAGCTATTTCATGGACAGGTGTGCTCTTCATTTGTTCCTTCTTCATAAATGAAGCTTGTAAAAGGTCTGGAGATGATTCAAAGTGTGGCAATTTGGTAGAGAAAAGGTCAAACCCTGCAGAAATAAAACAATCAGAGAAATATCAGGAACATTAAAAGTGGCCAAATCTGCAGTTTGGTGCATTATGAGATAAAAAAGAAAGCATTGGTAAACTTGGCGTCATTAAAATGCCTGGGGCCTCATTTACAAAAGAGTGCACAGGATGTGCATACATGTATATCCATCCAGTGCTCAATTTATAAATCAGTCCACCTAGAAATGTGCATACATGAATCAGCCTCATACCTTGCCCTCTAAACACTTCATGTTTATGCTTATATTTGATGCTGCTGATGAATAGTTCTTCAAACTGCATTGTCCTCTAGCAGTGAACCTCATTATTGGTGTATTTAAAACAAGTTGCTGACAATCTCCTCAAAAGTTTGTTTTTATAAAATTTATAATTTTATAAATTTTATAAATTTTATAATTTTATAAAATTTATAATTTTATAAAAATGTTTTTATAAATTCCAACTTTTGCATAATAAAGTGGCATGTGGGTCTTTCAAGTCACGTTTTGTGCATAAGTTACATTTATAAATGAAACCCCTGGACGCCTATGAATAACAACAATGGTGGATGATCACAGGATCCTTTCTATGGTAGAGGAAAAAAAAACAAACCTTCAAGAGATCCAGCTGAGCAAAGGAGGAGGCATAGATATTATTTTCAAAGTTTACCATATAGAGAAAACTTAACAAGAGCAAGAAAACCCCCAAAAAACAAAACACCACAAGGTGCAAACAGTTCACCAGTCTGCGGAACAGAAAGGATGGATTCGAGTTTGGGAGAAAAATATCTGAAAACAAAAATCGAGACTGCCTCTGGAACATCATTCTTTGAACAGGTGAAACAAAGTTCAACCTCTGCTAGGATGGTGGGAAGATAAAAGTATGCGGAGACTTAAAGACTTTGAAACATCATTTTCTTTCATAATGAAGATTTCTTTGTTTTTCTACTTCAAAATAGGAACAAACAATCAAACAAATGAAACACAAACACACTGACACACACACACACACACACACACACACACACACACACACACACATATGCAGACTTACCAAAAACAACATTATCAACATTATCTGTGTGCATCAGTATCAGTATCAGACTTTTACATTCTGATGCAATCCTGTATTTTAATTTTCATTATGTCCAAATGATGTTCTTCCCCCATCTGAAAAAAAGAAAATTTTGATTTTGTCCTGTTGTTGTTATTGTGTCAATGTTGTTTTTCTGTCCATTTTGTCAATGTTGTTGTTATTTCATATGGCTTGCTTATTCTATTATTCCCCCCTTGCTTAATTCACCTAACAGTTTTTAGTGTGTTTTTTTTTTTTTAGGAAGAAAGTCCTGCAAGGACAAAACAGGAGCACCCAGAGGCTTCACAGGCAGTATATTGTGTCCAGGATAGTGGACTAATGACTACTTTAGGGTTAGATTCAGGCAACATTTAGTGTCTTTACAAAATGTCCTCTACCTTGTCAGTCCTCATTTGTGAACTGGTAAGGGCCGGCAAACTGATCAATAGAATTTCCTCACTGTGTTTCTTTGAGCAGCTGTGTGAGTAGGTATACTTTCTTGTTAATCTTTTGGGCTGTTGTGATATGTGCTCATGAAATAAAAATTAATTCTGTTTTTCAATCTAAGCCCTTATAACAAAGCAAAGCTTTTTTTTTTTGCCTTGAAAGTCAAAACTTTTAAAGAACATTGTGCCCTTCCTTTTTTTTTTTATCCTATGGTCTACTCTGAAAAAGTGGCTGATATTGACTTTTAGAAGAAGAATGTCAATGAAGATGAAAAGAAGGAGCTTTGCATGCTGGTGACATGCAAAAAGACACTCTAGCTATGAGAGCAGAGAGCGGTTATTGAACCTGGCACTTTCATCACCAGAGAATTGAGAGAGAATTGAGATGTTAGTGCATGCTGTTAACAGACAATCCTAATCAATGATGGACAAACACCAGCAATTCCCAGCAGGGACTTTGACCAAGCAAAGACATCTTGTGATGTCCCTCTGAACAGAAACAAAAGATACCACTAACATTTTGAAGAACACCATCCTTTCAAAACGCAATTTAAAATTGTTCCCCAGATTGAGAATACAATTAAAACTCTAGAGAGGTTGTTAATTTGACTTGATTTTTAAACCATTCCCAAACTTGTTTGAATTCTTTAATAGCACATAATTATATAAGTGTCCTTATATTTGAATGGCCCTAATGAATGTAATTTGGAGCAGTTCTCCTGGCATTAAGAGGCTGCACTGTTGTTCTTTCAACACCTGCTGCCCTTGGGAGAAATGGGAAGTCCTTTCCAAAAATGGCCTACTAATAGAACCAATTAACTAGTTTGACAAGATTTTATAGCAATCACCAGTAAATGGTGATTGGGTGGCACTTAAAGTCAATCAAAGAGACAGGCAATTGGAAGTTAAAAAACCTTTAAATGTTAGCCTTTAGATGGACTGATGGCCATTACAGAGTGGATCAGAGAAAATTGTAATTTCTACCAGTGAAATAGAGTTTTATATAAAGCTGGTTATTTTTTATCTTCTTCTTCTCTATCTACTTTTAATCTACGTGTCAAAAGCATTCACTACTGTGCAAATCTTGAGCCACCCCAAATTTCTTTACATACAGTTGTGCTCATAAGTTTACATACCCTGGCAGAATTTGTGATTTTTTGGCCATTTTTCAGAGAATATGAATGATAATACAAAAACTTTTCTTTCACTCATGGTTAGTGGTTGGGTGAAGCCATTTATTATCAAACAGTTGTGTTTGAACTGTTTAAATCATAATGACAACAGAAACTATCCAAATGACCCTGATCAAAAGTTTACATACCCTGCAAACTGTTTGATAATAAATGGCTTCACCGAACCACTAACCATGAGTGAAAGAAAAGGTTTGGTATTATCATTCATATTCTCTGAAAAATGGCCAAAAAATCACAAATTCTGCCAGGGTATGTAAACTTATGAGCACAACTGTATTTCTAGGAAAATAGGAAATAGATGCAGCGATTTATTGAAACATACAAACATGCATGGATATACAGTATATAAGGCAACAAAAGAGTTTGTACAATTCTAACAAGTTTGAAAGTCAATAACTGGTAAGACTACCGTTATTCTTCAACACAGCCTGAACTCTCTTAGGCAGCTTTCTTGTAATTTCTTTAAGTAGTCTTCAGGAATAGTTCTCCAGGCTTCTTGAAGGACATTCAAAGCTCTTCTTTGGATGTTGGCTGCCTTTTGTTCTGTTCTCTGTCAAGA
>VUQS01055017.1:0-10999 GCA_015108495.1 Heterochromis multidens | reverse complement strand
TTCTTGAAGGACATTCAAAGCTCTTCTTTGGATGTTTCTGCCTTTTGTTCTGTTCTCTGTCAAGATGATCCCACACTGCTTCAATAATGTTGAGGTCCAGGCTCTGGGGAGGCCAATCCATGACTGATAGTGTTCTATTGTGTGTTTTTCTATCAGGTATGCTGTTACTTCATTGGCAGTGTGTTGAAAAATGAAGCTGTTATGAATCAGACACTTTCCAGATGGTATTGCATGGTGGATTAAAATTCTGTTTGGATTCTTTCCTATTTTTTAAGCACATAACTTTCAGATACTGTTCATCTGCTGTAGATAGTTTTTTTTTTTAGGTCTGCCACTTCATCGTTTGTCCTCCACTTGTCCAGTTTCCTCAAAGTTTTTTCGGGGCAAATTGCACATCATTCTGAGATATATAAGTTTTTGACTAATAGGTCTTTGGGAGTCACTTTGTTGGGGCAAAGCTACCATTCAACTAAAGAAATGGGAACAAATTATGTCTTTTTGCAACAGGATGCTAGTGTCAACGTGCCTGAAGATACAATTTAAAATGTTTTTTTTCAATCAAAAATATCAGGTCTGACCACCAGATGTGGACTGCTATCTATGAATTTTTATTTTATTTTATTTTACTTTACATCCTTCCCTTTGATCTCAATGTGTTATAACTTCAAATGTTATCTATAGCTTTTTTAAAAAGTATTTTTATTTTTTGCTTTAATATATTGAATTTGCATTTTATATAATCTGTAAAATAGGACAATAAAGTTCCCTCAGAGAACTGATGAATTGAAGCCAAGAAGGTGAATGTAGAGACAAGACATGCATTAGAACAAAGAAGTACTTAAAATTCCTCAGAACTCCAAGGCATGACAAAAAATAGCATCTACTGATAAACTTCGAAGGTAAGTGCCTTTTATGCTTAAGCACAGCATGATGAAATTAAGGTAGAATACACAGGAAAAAAAGCAATAGAATAAATATTTCTGACATAAATAATGCCAATTCATTTCTGCAAAATCTGTATATTGTTTACTGTTTTTTCCCCTTTTACAGCTAAAGGTAAAAAATGCTCCCTGTAAACATTCTCAGAATATTATGCATTCAAAAAACATGAACAATGTATGGTTTGTCTTTCTTTTAACTAGTATGCATGAGTATCACAGTTGCAGTGATCAAGGTCAGCTCTCATCCTCCAGACCTGATTTTTCTTGTCGGTATTCCAAGCACCTCAGAAGATGCTGGCAACACTTTTTACTTGGTAGATACCTCCCCGACCCAATCTCATCCATGAACTGCATGGATGAGATGCACACTGAATAGTCGATTCTTCCAGCCTATGGTCAGCATTCCACATGCGTCCCTTGGAGCTAAAAGCTCTTCCTCTGCTCTCCTTTTAAGCCCACTGACAGGAAGGATGTGATGTTGCACCTGGCCTCTTTCAGGGCTCCCTCCCCCTTCGCCTCTGCTTGTCATGGAACTGTTCCACCACTCTACACTAATTGTTCATTCCTTCTCTCCTACTTATTCCGCTCTGACACCTCCTCCCTGTAGAGCTCCAGTGCTCACGCCTTAAGAAAAGAGGACAACTCGTTATTCAAACTGTTAAATAGTTCATACGCAAAACAGCTCAGCACACTAGGATGCAGAAAGATAAACCTGCTATAAATCAGCTTTGGTCTGGGCAGTGGTTCAGCGCAGCAGCCCTTTCTGATACATGAGTGATGAACATAAGATTCCTCAATAAGTCAGTGTTGTTTAATGAAGCCCAATCAGTGGGAAAAACCTGGAAAATATCTTAATCAAACCTCATCTTATATAATGACTCCCTGTGGGACTTTCAGGTCCTGGCCTGATGCACCTGATGGGTCTAGCTCCAAATCTGGCTTTTCTAATGAGCATGGGCTCGACTCAAACATGAACTGGTAATTTGTGCTCATTAAACTGCACTGAATCAGAAAAAAAATAACACACAAAATAAGGTTTGTTTAGTTTTTCGCTACACATTTGAAAGGTAATTTAAAATTGCATGTTAAGCTACAGCCAAATGAACCCCCCCCCCCAAAAAAAAAAACAAAGTCACAATTTCAACAGAATTGATTCTTTTTAAAACAGTCTGTATACTCTAGATACTCAAACAAATGATTTAAAATTCACATGTCTTTGCCACAGTAGCACAAACATTGTTCAAGTGCCTTATAAGACTAGCTTCCTGCATCATTACACAACCTTTCTAATAATGCAAGTGGATAATTAATTGTGTTTAGTAGGCCACAGTATGTATCATATGTCATAAGTCAGCACCTATATAATCTGTCACTTTTAACTGTGCTTCCCTCACTTTAACAAGATGCTAGGATAGTATTTAACATTAATTATGTAAAAGTAAAGCTGCAGTTTTTTAATTATTTTAAAATCTTTTTATTAATTGTCTGTGATCCTCACGTCACATATGAGAGTGATTAGGGATTTATTATAACATGGCCTGTCAGTGCTCAGCCTGTGTATATACGTGCAGTGGATCAATGCTGATTCTCCACCAGCATGGAGCCTGGCCTTGTCATGTGGAGGGGGGGAATGCAGGGAAGGAGCGGGCAGATTAAAGCGGCTTTGTCTGTGCGTAAGTGGATTATCAGCAGGTAGAGTGCTCCCTGTGTTTCTGCAGCAATTGTGTTAGTGCACTTCCTCCCTGGCCACAGAGAAGACCATCTGCCATTTAGCTCTGATGGATGGTCCCGAGCAAACGTCAGTCTCCTCTACGCAGAACACCTGCTGAATCCTGATCAGACATTTGGCTCATATTAGTAAAGCCTATCGCTTTGTCATGATAGCATCCACGTCTTGCTGCTGAGGTTCAAACAGCAACAACTGCAAACACACACACACACACACACACACACACACACACACACACACACACACTTAAACCTGTAAAACAAGGTAAACAGATTCAGGTGCTTAATCCACATGGCACTGTTCCAACTCATACTCCACCAGGCAAACATATAAACAAATCTCATTATGGATAGCATAATATCCATTGTTTATTATATCAGTGAACAGACTGTAATATTTTGACTGGCATCAAATGGACGAGGCTGTGCCAATTTCTAACAGGATTGTGTGTTTTGAAGCAGAAGCTCACCCAGTGACAAAGTACAGTATGTCTACTTCTTCACATGAAAGAGAGAGAGAGTGGCAGACCTAAAAAGAAAACCAGAAGGGGAGAAGGAGAATTAATATAAACTGCAGTATATCGAGAGAACCCTTACTATAAAGTTAAAATATCAGATTATACAAAGGATATCAAAGAGATGCTGTTAGCCCACAGATCTGACCAGCAGATCATTCAGATAGACAGTAGAAAACTCAGAAGAGGAAGCGATAATGGCCTTTCATGTGACAAGCTAGAAGACATACATGAAAAAAAGAAAAAAAAAATCCTTATATATTTTTAGAAGAGAGAAAACATTTCAAAGTTGAATTCTTTGATGACAAAAAGCCATCTCAGGTTGTCAAGTGACCATCAACAATTGCAAAATAGAAATAAAGAATTTACAAATGGAAATTTCTTACCAACCAAACTTTGATGGTACATTTGATTTTTAAAATACAGAGTATGATGCAGTAGTAGCTACCACTTGACAGCTTATTTATCATTTGAATATGTAAAAAAAAAAAAAATACTGCTGGAGCACACACAGCTCACATATTTTGCTTTTGCAGGATTACTTGTAACTGTATGAATCAATAAATTCTGCCAATAGTGGTACAATTTTTACGTGATATGAAAACACCTGGATTTCTGCTCTCTAGCACTGTATTGAGGGCCTGTCATCCTGATACATGTCTGTTAGTAGATAACAGCGAAAGCTCAAAGGTGTTATGATAATGTTTTCTACAACTGTCACATTGATTAACGTCTTTCAGATTATCCAATATAAAAGACATTTCCAATTTTCACTTTAAAGGTATTTTTTTCTTTCAAAAATCCCAAATCCTATTTCCTGTTAAGACATTGATACACATTGATACTCAACAGGAACTATGTATGTGGTGATTCAGTGTCAGTCACAGAACAAACACAGGTTTTGTTGCAGTTTGAGGGCTATTGAACCTTTCAGTGTGACAAGCATTGCTCTCAGCCAGATCCGAACCCCTGATAGCCACCAGAAGGTACAGAAAAGAAAGAACGTGTCTTCTCCTGACAACCACCTTTTACCACTTGTCACTTTATCATCATCAGGCCTGACAAGGAATAAATGAGAACACACCAAATGCAGGGGAAACAGAAGCCGCGTCCTCGGTGACACACGTTATTGGCTGACCGTCTTGTTTTGCTATGAGTAAGTCGATAATTTCATGCATGTGCATTTTAAGATTGGTCACAGCTGGATGTACACTTTGGATGTGATATTGAGATGTTGGTGAAATTCCATTATGTTGATGTGATTTAGTGAGTAATTGCAAAGGAAATTTCAACTTTCAGAGATGGACATGAATTTAATGAAATACAAATGTTTTGAACAAAATTGATGTAAACATGTTTATTTATTGTCCTCGTTGTCATGTAAGTCACCTTGAACTGCTTGTGAGTAAAATGAATAAATTAATGAATTCATCAGAAAAAATACATATATGTGACACTAATACATCTTTGAAAACAACATATTATTGATGTCTGCAATTCTCTACAAAGAATGGTATGAACTAATGTGACTAAAAGGAAAAGCAGATCTTGGCAGGTAGTAGTGTGGCTGGTTAACGAGACGTATATTTAGCAAATCAAGTGTGATATTCACTCATTTTTGCCCATTAGATGCTGTTAGAGTAATCAGGTATGGGTATTTTTCTGCCCTCCGGCTTCATTGGGTGGTAATGAGCATCATTACAGCTTATTGCAACAGAATGAGGCAAGAAAAAAAAAGATATTCAAAGAAAAAAGACTTTAAAGACGTCTACCTGGATGTTTCAGCAACTTACTAACTTACTTGAGCATTTGTATGGGGAAATACAGGTATACATGTTTCTCAAAACTATTAGTGATGAATAATTGCTATCTAGTCTTTATTTATTTATTTTATAAATGCATAAAAGAAAACAGATTAAGGAAAAGTATCAAAATGTACACCATTATTGTGTTTACAACTGTTGGCTAGCTGTATTAGCACTAACATTGCACAAACTAAATGAACAGAAGCATCAGCTGTCTTTTACTTCAACATCATTAAGCTGGAATTTTGAACAAATCTATTACGAGAAGTTCTTTAGCATATTTGCTTCATTAAACAGAGATTTGTAGAAAACAGCTCATAAATATCTGTTTTTCTCCTGTTAGGGTAATTACCATGCAACCAAACATAAGAAAAGATGGCTACCTCTGCATTCCTCTTTACCATGTCTCCTCCACAAATACAGAGTTTACTGTTAAAACTACAACTGACATTCGGATCAGACAATCTGTAGCCCCTATATGCCTCCAGTGAGCTCAGTCTGTGCATCTTTATATGTAGGAATGATGGGAAGATACTTGCAAGGCTGAGTGATCTCTAAGCAGGCCTGCTTTTAGATTTAGTCACAAGAAAATAAAGACTCTAAACACATCCATCATGATGTGACTATTAACTCATGAAACATATTTTCATCTGGAGACAAAGTTCATAAGAAACCCCAAACCAGAAGGTGAATGTAGAGATTCCTTACAGCACTGTGGCTTCCAGCTGTTTCTGCTGCTCTGTAAACCTGGTCACCCACACTCACCATAATAAATTCTTCTCCTTCTATTCATTTCCAAATGCTGTTTATTCGACCAGCCTGTGAGGGAGATGTGTTTTATTCAGTCCAGCTAAACAAATAAGTCTGTTATCCACAGAGACAGAAATATCCACTCATTGATTTTAGTTTTCTTAGCAACAGCTAGTTACTTACCATCAACCAAAGCACCCTCCCTGATGGGAATGTGTAGAATTAAACAGTACCATCAATTAAACAAAATAAGATTCATGTAATACAAAATGCAGATAAGAGGACATTAAGTAACGTAATGAAAATGTACTTCCTTGTGTAGCTAAAATTTTCCTGCTATAACACTAATCAGTGAATTTTTACATCTTTCTGATCAGACAGTCTGTAGTGCATATATGCCTCCAGTGAGCTCAGTCTGTTTGTCTTTATATGTATCAATGAGCCACAGATACCTTCAGGACTGAGCAGGCCTACTTGGTGTTTTAGGGCGTTTTCCCACCTATAGTTCTTTTTCTCTGGTCCGAATCAGTTGATGAGTTTGTAAACTTGAAGCTTTTTCCTGTGGTTTGGATTCTTTGCACACAGAAAAAACTCCAAGTGAACCAAAATGCATCACTACAAACCACGTGAGAACATGTAGTCCCCTTATTGATCAGATGTGTCCGGGGCAGGAGCAACAAAAGTAAAAGTAGAAATAAGGTGCTGTGTTCTGGCCTAGTGGATAACGTGGAAAATTTACATTAATTTTACAGCTAGTTGCTAGGCCATACTGACCGTTTGTGTACTCTGCACATCTATGGTACCCTGCCGCACCCGAGAATGCAAAGTATACCTGGCTACGGGAAGGCTTTTAGCTCAAACTTGCAGCATACACCTGGTAGTTGGGTCACATCATGTTCTCACCATAAACGAACTGCTCTGGAGTTCGTTTGGAACTGGACTGAGACCACCTCCTCCAAAGGGTCTCGGTGTGGTTGCTTTGGTCTGCAACAGAGTATGATTACCATGTTCACATCTGCACAAGCGAACTGCACCAAAGGGAAAAACGAACCAGAGTTCGATTTAAACGAACTAAACACCCTAAGATTTAGTGACAACAAGCTAAAGGTAGTAAACACATCTATAATGATGTGAATACTGACTCACAAAAATACTTTTATTTGGAGACAAAGTTCAGAAGAAACCCCAGACCAGAAGGTGAATGTACAGATTCCTTACAGCACTGTGGATCTCAGTAAACCTGGTCAACCACACTCACAATAATAAATTCTTTAATTTGAACAATTATTTCATTCTTGTCATGCTTATCTGCTGCAGCAAAGTGATTGTAAGTCTGTGCAATCAGACCTATAGCGGAAGTCTCCTATCTCACAAATTTGATATCTAGCCTATACCTGTAAGTCACACACTGTCTGCCACTCAATCATAATTTATATCTTTACTATAGCCCTTCATTCACCTCTCACTGCCTCAGGCATTTATATTTTCAAATAGAAAAGTAAGTAAGTAAGTAAAATGTATTTATAAAGTACATTTAAAACACAGCTTTCACTGAACAGTGCTGTACAAAGTATGTATGCATGTACCTACGGTATATACATACACAAGCATGTATTTACATTGAAAAGTAAAAATTGGACACATAGAATACAGAACTGAAATATAAAACAAAAAACCCACTGTGGCCAGTTTGGTCTTTCACCACCTACTGTGCTTTTCACTGCCCTTCCCATGAGCACTGTGGCACTCATTAACTGACATACACACCCACTGCCCTAACCACAGACAGGTGGAATTGGCTTACCCTCTACACTGTACTTGCTGTAGTGGGTTGAAAAGAAAACTGTAATTTCACTTTGTTGCCCCATAACTCTGATTTCAAGTTATCACAGAGAATCAGCGAACCTTTTGAAGTCAGTATTTAATCTCTGAATGCTTGCTTAACCACAAGGGTTCTTGCTGAATGGTAAGAGTCACACCCAGCCAGAATCTGAAACTAAAGGGATCTGGGTGTCAAAACCCCCCTCCCTTTCCTCTTTCTCCCCTTCCATCCCTATTTGACCCAGTGCTGCTTTCATCTTCTTCCTCCCAGTACAAAGTGAATGCTGTGCTGCTGCTGGGATCCAGCCAGCCAAGGAAGGACTCTACCACGCAGACACTACAACCCCCCACCCCCCACCCCCCACCCCCGCCTCAGCTCTGTCTTGCTCTTCTTCCTCTCTCTGTCTCTCTTTCCCCAAGCTCATAAATGCCCAGGCTTCCATTTTACAGAAAATACATTTTGTTGTAACTGCTGTGCTGTTCGTTTTCTGGGCTGCAGGATTACAGGTTATATCCAGGCCTTCAGATATACACTGGCAGACCAGTGTCCCACTGACCCTCCAAAGCCTGCAATTTAGCACAGTTATTTATGGAGCGAGGAGAACACATCCTTCCCTTCTGCCCCTCTCTGCTTTCATGATGCTGGACAGCCGCAAAGGCGTTCACACTTGTGCCTCAGCCCTTCCCTGCATGGTAAGCATGGCACTTTCTCTGTGAGTCACAATCCTATTACCCCTCTACGGCCTCGTGGTGGGGCGATAAGAGCAGCCCGGTGCACTGCAAGAGTGGCAGTGCTGAGCCTCCTTTGGCTGCGGTAGGTGGCTTAACCATGAGAAGAATGCTCGTCAGAGCTTTCAGTGGAAATTAGCTTTTTCAAAGATGTATGTATGTTTGTTAAATATGAAACCGCATGGAGAAAAATTAACTAGAATATGGCTGTCAAACATCTGTAGCATAAAGATAAAAATAGGATGGGGATCAGCAATACTATTAGAATTGCTTTTCAGTTTGCAAAAAAAGAGCAATATTATATTGGAACATGGGAGACATTGTGGTTGAGGAATGCAGTGAAATCCAAAAATCCAACAGTGAAAAAAGTCATTAGTTTATTAATTAGTTTATTAAGTTTTTCATTACAAATGATTATATCCACTTAACAACATTTCATTTAAAATGTGCGTCAAATTCAGGGGATCTTAGTATTTGTTTTCTCCCTTTTGCTGGAATGGGCAACAAGTCTGTGCAAAGCCTAATAACCCATGTTATCCTAGAATGATTTTAAGTGGCTCCATAGTGTAGTGGTTTACACATTTACCTAACAAGCGAAAGATCCCCGATTTGATCCTGGGAGGAGACACAAATCCCTTTGGGGGTTTCACCAGGAAGGGCGTCTGGCGTTAAAACTCTGCTAAATCAAACGTGGAGCTAACTGCTGTGGCAACCCCTTGTGAATAAGGGAGCAGCTGAAAGTAGCTTTATCCTAGAATGATTTGACAGTGTCCCAAAGAGCTACTTAAGATGTTGAGAGTACTCAACTCTTACTGTGTCCATAAATAGTCCATGGGTTTTAGGTCAGGTAAGTGTGAAGGAAATCCAGTGACAGTAGTTCTTGCAAAGCCTTGAGTTGTGTTTGAGGCCATTAACATGTTGCAGTCCTTGTTCTCACGGATGTGTACCACTTGCTACTTTGTTATAGTGGCTCTGCATGACTCACAGTTAAAAATAGTTCTGATTTATCTTATAATGGACCTTGATGCAGCCCCTCAGTTCAGCCATTTTTGGAAACAAGCCATTTAATTTCCTTTTTATTTAAAGTCACTCTTGCTTTAAGCCAGCTTTCTTCCGATAGGCTGTTGCTTCCAAACAGAAGGTTGGGTGGGGCTACTGTGTTCATAGCCAGAGCCATGTGCCTGAGAAAACCAACCAAAGAAGCGACAACACAAAGGAAAGAGACAACGCAAACAGCATCTGGATAAAATGTCATCCTCTTTCTCTTTCACCTCAAGCCTCATCTCCTGAACTGAAGTGAGGACTGTAACACACAAAAACGTGCATAAACATGCTTATTTATTCCCAGTATTGTCACAGTTACTTATTGTCAGCAGATTAGACATGTGACCCTCCCATCTCTGAATAGCTAATAATAAGCTAGTTAAACAACAACAGCTATTATGCCAGCTAACTTTAGGCTCAAGTATCCTAAAAATCACGCTTTCCCTCTGATAAACAGTTTGATTATACTGATTACTCACATTGTATGAGAGTTTATATGTAAGTATCCAAGTCCAACAATGTTAGATCCACTTCAAAGAAAGTTTCACTAACACTAGCTAACAGCAGGATATCCTCAACAACTCACCTCAGTATCACTGTCATGAAACAGAAGTGAGCTTTACTGACTCATCGACTCATATTGGACTCCTTTCACAAAGCTTTAAGCCTCCTTCAGGGTATATAGACGTGGATACTCGGCATATTTACTTACTAAGTCTGTACTTTTCTACATTAAGTGCTGTGTAGAAAATGGTGTTTCCTAACTGAAAACCTTGGATGATGAGTGAAGTACAGGCTCTAATCAGAACCCGCAACTCAGCCTTCAGGCTGAGGGACAGCTCCCTGTACAGCACTGCCAGAGCCAACCTGAGGAGGGGTATCAAACAAGCCAAGGAGGCCTACAAGAGGAGGATAGAAGGCCAGAGCCCCCCAACCCCTGACAGCAGCCTGTCAGAGACCCCCTGACAACAACTTCTTTGCCCGGTTTGAGACCACCACCATCTCCAACACCTCATGCTCCCCCTCCCCCTCAGCCAGCACATCCCCCCCTCCCTCCAGGAACATGAGGTAAGGAGGAGACTGCGAGCGGTGAACCCCAGGAGAGCCACTGACCCCGACGGCATCCCAGGACTGCTGGAAACAGATGAGAACAGTGTGGACATTGACAGACAGGTTGATTGTTTTACTGAGTACATCAACTTCTGTAGAGACACAGTCATACCTACAAAGACTGTACGCTGTTTCCACAATAATAAACCCTGGATCACAAGTGACATAAAGGCAATTCTCAACCAGAAAAAGGTAGCTTTTAGAGACGGTGACAAAGAGAGACTCAAACAGGTGCAACATGAGCTGAAGAAGAGACTGAAAATGGCAAAAGTGGAATACAAAAAGAAGATAGAAAGGAATCTACAATACAGCAACATCCGTGAGGTGTGGAAAGGAATCAATACCATCTCTGGCTACAACAAAAAGAAAAAACAGCCACTTATGGGTGATGTGGAAAGAGCTGATGAACTCAACCAGTTCTTCAACAGATTCGACTCTGCGGTCACACCCACTTCCACTGCTGCTCCTCCATCGTCTTCTCCTAATTCTCCTCAACATGTGGGCATCTTCACTGCAACTCCATCTTCTCCTCCACAAGTGTGCTTCTCCACCATAG